>JAQZBX010097003.1:0-11739 GCA_029593785.1 Cabassous unicinctus
ACAAGCTGGGAAATTCTCTCTGAATGCTGAAATCACTTCCCCTTTTAAGGCATTCAACTGATTGTATAAAGCGGCACTTATTGCTGATGGCAATCTCCCTGATTGATGTAGATGTAATCAGCCATCTATGCAGTAAACTCACTGATGACTAAAGCCCATAAATGTCCTTGTATTACAATTAGCCCAGTGCTTGCTTGACCAAACAACTGGGCACAATTACCCGGCCGAGTTGACACATTAGCCTAACCACCACAGGAACCAATATTTTCCTTGCCACAATGCAAACTGCATTTTAGGGAGAAAATCCCTTGATTTTAAGGAGAAAAATTCCTTGATTTTCCAGATTTACTGCTCAGGATACTGCAGTACACATCCTGAGGCACAGTTATTTAAAATGCTGTTGATTGATGGTGATGGATTCCAAAGAGAGGACTTCTTGGCTTGTCCTATGACTCCTCTTTTCCCAAGTTCTTGCCCCTTTCAATGTGGAGGTATTAATGGTATTTTTCCCATTTTGTCCTCTGCTTAATTTCTGCATCACATCACTCCTTTCTCAGAAAGGCCAGTTGCTAGTTGGTTCTTGGCATCTTTCTTTCATCTGGATGTATCTTATAATGTCTGTCAGAAATTCTTCAACACTATTGTCATATGAATGGCACCCTTTCCTAGTATCTAATATTAATGGAGTTCTCCCATAATTTATATTTGCTTTGGCACTTTAATACGGATAGGCTCAGGATGTGAGTTAAATGCCTCTGTTAATGATGTCATCTTACCTAAAACCTTTTAGATTATTTTTCTGATTTTTTTTTTTTTTTTTGAGGAGGTACTGGGGATTGAACTGGGACCTCGTACATAGGAAGCAAGTATGTGGAAAGCAAGCACTCAACTACTGAGCTACACCCGCTCCCCTTTTTCTGATTTTTAAAAAAACTAAAACACTTTGTTCCTGTGCAATGCATTCAGAGCCCACAACTCTCGTGAGAGAAGTGAAATTTATTCCTACGTACCAGGCCGTGCTGTTTATGGCAGTGCTGGAGAGGGGGACACTGAGGGGTATGAAGTGTAACAGAATATACAACACTTTATCTGAAACAAGAAGTTTGTGCCTACTCAACAGCTTTAAAAGAGCACTTCCTATCGCTGCTAGTAGTCTGTGTTTTCTTCAGTGCTGTACTATGAGATTACCCAGTACAGCAGCAGTTCTATTCGTTGTTAGTTTGATGGATCATTTTCTCTTGCTTTTTTTAATACTAGCAACTTTCATACTTTGAAATGTGCTGAAAAAGAAGAATCAGCAAATACTACTGAAAGTGCAATAATATGTGATTATCACTGCGAGATGAGCTTTGATCCAAACCTTTTCCACAACATTGGACACAATGTACCCCAATTGTACTTCAGCAGCACTGTGTGAAACTGGAGATATTGAAAAACTGCTAACCTCTTAAGAATTTATTCAGTGTTCTGAATGTCAAGCTCGACTTTTCTTCCACTGTTCACAATATAATGGCAACCTGCAAGACTTACAAGGAGATGATGAATTTGAAATATCATCTGACCGGCAGACTGGGAAACCCATTGCTGTTCAACAGATGAAGATAAAAGCAGAAATCTTCCCTCAAGAACAAATTAATGGACAAGAATTGTTTTAGCTGACTTACATTCCTGAAGATGTGGAAGGGAATGTTCAGCTGGAAACCAGAGATAAAATAAACTTTGTAACTGGTAACAATACACATACTGGCGCTGTAAGTGCTCGTAACATTATGTTGTTGAAAAAGAAATAAGCCTGTTGTCAGGGAGTAGTTTGTGCCATGAAGGAGGTGTTTGACTTTATTGAAAGAGGTGATGTTGTAAAAATAGATATTCTTTCACTAGAGTGAATTTAAGGGTGACCTAGAAGCTTTATAAGCCTGGAGATGATGTGGAGTTCACAAAGACAGAAATGAGACTATTGCCTCAAGGAACAGCCATTTTTGAAGATATCAGCATTGAACATTTTGAAGGAACTGTAACCAAAGTGATCCCAAAAGTACCCACTAAAAACCAGAACGACCCATTGCCAGGATGCATCAAAGTTGACTTTGCGGTTCTGAAGAACTTCCCTTTGGAGACAAAGATACAAAATCCAAGGTGACCTGCTAGAAGGTGACCATGTTAGGTTTCATATTTCAACAGACATGACAAACTAGAATGAGCAACCAACATGGAAGTTCTATCAAATACATTTCAGTTCAAAAACGAAACCAGAGAAATGAGTGTGACTGCTGTCATGAGATGGTTTAGGTTTCATCAAATATATTGGATCACGATGCTCATATGTTCTTCCACTTCAGTGAAACTCTTTTTTTTTTTTGAGTGGAAATGTAATTTTTATTTTTTAAAAGATACTTAGATTACATAAACATTACATAAAAATATAGGGGATTCCCACATGCCCCACTCCCCACATCTCCCACACTTTCTCACATTAAAAACATCCTTCATTAGTGTGGTACATTCATTGTAACTGATGAAACACATTTTGGAGCATTGTCACTAAGCATGGGTTATAGCTTACATTGTAGTTTACACTCTCTCCCACACAATTTTGTAACTTATGACAAGATATATAATGGCCTGACTCTGTCATTGCAATGTCATTCAGGACAATTCCCAAGTCCCCAAAATGCCCTTGTATTACACCTGTTTTTCCCTCTCACTGCCTTCAGAGCCTCCAGTAGCCACTGCCTCCCCATCAATGATATAGTTTTTTTCCATTGGTAGAATCACAATGAGTCTATAGTAGAATACCAGTATGTCTACTTTAGTCCAAAGTTCGTTCTCCAATCCTGAGATTCTGGGATGGTGATATCCACTCCAAATCTAATCAAGAGGGGGCTTCGACCACATAGGGCTGATGGATGGGTCTCTCTTGTTTGCAGTTGTAGACTCTCTCGGTTCCTTGGGATGGTGGTTGTCCATCATCGCCTCCTTGTTAGTTGTCCTGGGTGAGACAAATGAACTGGAGAGTAGGGGTTGCAACTCTGTTGACATTCAGGGCCCAGCTGGCACATGGACAGCACAAAGATTTAAGTCTCTTGGATGTACACCTACCAACTCTAGTACTAATTATAGGTTCAAACAGAAGGACAGAGGAGCCATGTGTAGGGAAACCACAACTGAGTCCAACTCTCTCACACTGGGGAGCATAAATTCCAAAGTAGGGTCCACTGGCAAGACACCTAACTCCTGAGCTATCTGCTTTGACTATAGTGTCTGGATGGCTCCAAAGCCCTCAGGAGCCCCGCTATTTGGGGTAGTATCTTCTTTGGCATTCTATGAGATCCTGATGAGATGTGCATAAGCGTAACCTCTGGAATGACCTTCTGACTCACTCTGAAGTCTCTTAGCCATATAAACTCATTTGTCTTTATCTTTCCCCCCTTTTAGTCAAGGTCTTTTTCCAGTTGTATTGCTAGTTGGCGCTCAGTGAAATTCTTGATGGAAACTAGCTCCATACTCCAGATGAAGTCGAGTTTACTGTGGTTCCTGATATGTTTCCTGCCCAAAGAAATCATGCTATTAGGATTAAAAAACTTCCCAAGAGTACGGTTTCATTCCATTTCCACTGAGATCATTGTTTTCTGGGCACTGTAGAGAAAGAAGCCAGTTTTTCCAAACCCAAAACGAATAGCCCAAATAAAGGCATAGAGAAGGAGGCTGAGGATGGCATTATTGCTTATGATGATTGTGGGGTAAAAGTGACTATTGCTTTTTCAGGCCAAGGATGCGGAAGGATCTATTTCTTCTCAAAAAGGAGATAAGGATGGATTCTGTATTAGTGACAAACACAGGCCTAGGCAGCAGACTGTAACTTTTGTGTGACTTTTGGGTCATAATTCCAACTCCAAGAGGCTCTTGGGTTATGTGGCAACTCTGAAGGATAATTTTGGATTTACTGAAATGGCCAATCATAAGGAAATCCTTTTCCATTACAATGAGTTCTCAGGTGATGTCAATAGCCTGGAACTGGGGGACATGGTAGAGTACAGTTTGTCCAAAGGCAAAGGCAACAAAATTAGTGCAGAAAAAGTGAACAAAGCATACTCAGTGAATGGCATTACTGAAGAAGCTGATACCACCATCTACTCTGGTAAAGTAATTTGCCTCCTTAGGAGTAGTGATCTAACACAAACTGAGTACCACAGAATGACCAATCCTGTTCAAGCCCTTCAAATAAAAATTGAACAGGAGAGAACGCTACCAAACTCATTCTATGAAGCCAACATCACCCTAATACCAAAACCCAATAAAGATACTATGAAAAAAAATTTACAGACCAATATCTCTAATGAATATTGATGCAAAAATTCTCACCAAAATACTTGCAAACTGAATCCAAAAGCACATTAAAAGAATTACACACCACAATCAAGTGAGTTTTACTCCAGGTATGCAAGGGTGATTCAACACAAGAAAATCAATTAGTGTAATATGCCACATTGATAAATTGAGGAAGAAAAATCACATGATCTTCTCGATTGATGGAGAAAAGGTATTTGACAAAATACAGCAGTCTTTCTTGATAAAAACACTCCAAAAGATAGGAATGGAAGGAAGCTTTCTCAATATGGTAACATGCATACATGGAAAAACTTACAAGTAGCATTGTACTCAATGGTGAAAGACTGAAACCTTTCCCACCATGATCAGGAACAAGACAAGGATGCCCACTGTCACCACTGTTATTCAATATTGTGCCAGAAGTTCTAGCTAGGTTAGGCGAGATATAGAAATAAAAGGAACCCAAATAGGAAAGAAGTAAAACTTGCACTATTCGCTGATGATATGACCCTATATCTTGAAAATCCTGAAAATCCACAACAAAGCTACTAGAACTAACAGAAAAGTTCAGCAAAGTGGAGGGATACAAGATTAACAGGCAGAAAGCAATAGCTTTACAATACACTACTAATGCACAATCTGAGAAGGAAAAAAAATTCCATTTATAATAGTGACTAAAAGAATAAAATACTTAGGAATAAACTTAATCAAGGACATAAAGGATGTGTAATCAGAAAACTACAAAACATTGCTAAAAGGAACCAAAGACTTAAATAAATGAAAGGACATTTAGTGCTCATAGATTGGAAGACTATATATTATTAAGATGTCAATTCTGCCCAAACTGATTTACATATTCAACGCAATCCCAATAAAAATCCCAGAGCCCTTTTTTGTAGAATTGGAAAAGTCAATTATCAAATTATTTGTTGTGAATATTCTCGCTGTCCTGATTTTGTGATAATCAGGGTAGGCTAAACATTCGTTATATTAAAAACCATGCATGTGTCCCCAGACCTAGTTTTTCTCCCTAGGTCTGGTTTTTAGAATGCTGGTGATAAATCAAGGCTGATTTAGTACATGATCATCCTGCATGGGAAATGACTGTAACTCTAGGTATCTTTGCTCAACCTTAAGAGATATAGCAGGGGGACGGATGTGGCTCAAACAGCTGGGCATCCGTCTCCCATATGGAAGGACCCGGGTTCGATCCCCAGGACCTCCCGGTAAAATAAAAAAAAAGAAAAATATAGAAGGCCCATGGGCCACCAGGCTCTGTGTGCGGGTGCACCAACCGGCCCCGCGAGTGGGTGAGCCCCCCAGGCCCTGTGCGCGGGTGCGCTGTCTGGTCCCGCAAGTCACGCAGCAAGATGATGATGTAACAGGAGAGGGACACAAGGGAGAGCCAAGACGAGAGACTCCTGAAAAACCGGGAACTAAGGTGGCACAGGCAGTAGGACTCCCACATCGGGGGTCCCAAGGATCGAATCCCAGTGAAGACAGGAGGAGAATAATGAGACGAGAGGGCAGGAAACGGACACAGAGAGTTGCTCAGCAAAAACGGGGAGGGGGGGTAAAAATAGATGAAAGTAAATAAATCCTTAAAAAAAAGTATAGGGGAGTAAGATACGGACTATAGTTAGTAGTAATACTTTGACGATGCTCTAATTTGTTAACAAATGTTTCACAACAATGCAAAGTATTTGTGGTGGGGTGATGTATGGGTGCCCTGTATGATGTTATGCATGTTTGTTTTGTAAGTTCACAATGTTTACTAAACACCTATTGTTTATGTATATTCATGTATGAATGATATACTTCAATAAATTGTTTGTAAAATGAAAAGAAAATTATTTGGAAGGGTAAGGGGCCCCAAATAGCCAAAAATGTCTTAAAAAAGAATAACAAAGGACTCTCACTTTCTGGTTTTAAGCACTTTGCCACTTAGCTACAGTGGCAAAAACAACATGGTACTAGCATAAAGACAGACAGAGATTGACAAATGGAACTGAATCAAAAACTCAGAAATAGCCCCTCACATCTACAGTCAAGTGATTTTTGACAAGGCTCTCAAGCCCTCCCAGCTGGGCTAGAACAGTCTAGTCAACAAATGGTACCTGGAGAACTAGAGAGCAATATCCAAAAGAAAGAAAGAGGACCCCTGTCTCACATCTTATACGAAAGTTAACTCAAAATGGATCAAGGACCTAAATATAAAAGTGAACAATCATAAAACTCCTAGAAGAAAATGTAGGAAAACATCGTCAAGATCTTGTGGTAGGTGATAGTTTCTTAAACCTTACACCCAAAGCACAAGCAACAAAAGAAAAAATAGATGAATGGAACCTCCTCAAAATTAAAAACTTTTGCACCTCAAAGGACTTTGTCAAAAGGGTTGAAAAGGGAGCAGACTCAATGGGAGAAAATATTTGGCAATCACATATCCAATAAGGGTTTAATATCCATGATATATAAGAAATCATACAACAACAATAAAAAGACAAACTATCCCATTAAAAAATGGGCAAAAATCTTGAAAAGACAATTGTCCAAAGATGAAATAAAAATGGTAAAGAAACACATGAAAAAAAGTTCAACATTACTGGCGACTAGGGAAATACAAATCAAAACTACAATGAGATATCATTTCACACCTATTAGAGTGGCCACTATTAAAAAGTCAGAAAACTGTAAGTATTGGAGAGGATGTGGAGAGATAGGAACACTTATTCACTGTTGGTGGGAATGTAGAATGGTTCAGCCACTGTGGAGGACTGTTTGGCAGTTCCTAAGGAAGTTGAATATAGACTTGCCATATGACCCAGCAATACCATTACTAGGTCTATGCCCAGAAGAATTGAAAGCAGTGATACAAACAGACATCTGGGGAAGCGGGTGTGGCTCAATCGATGGAGCTCCCGTTTACCATATGGGAGGCCCCGGGTTCGCTTCCCGGGGCCTCCTTGTGAGAACAGGCCGGCCCGCGCGGCGCGGTGGGCTGATGCAGCAGGACCTCACAGCAAGGGGGAGATAAGCAGACATGGAGGAAGCACACAGCAAATGGACACAGCAAACACAAGCAGCAAGAGGGGGATAAATAAATAAATAAATCTTAAAAAAAAAAAAAACAACAAAAAAACAGACATCTGCACACCAATGTGCATAGCGATGTTATTCATGAACGCCAAAAGTTGGAGACAACCCAGGTGTCCATCAACTGATGAATGGATAAACAAATTGTGATGTATACATAACGGAATATTATGCAGCTATAAGAAGAAATTATGTCCTGGAGGACATTATGTTGAGTGAAACAAGCCAGACACAAAAAGACAAAAACTATATGATTGCATTATTATGAACTAAATATAGTATATAAACTCATGGAGTTAATAATTAGAATATAGGTCACCACAAAATAGAATGAGGATAGAGAATGGAAAGCTCAGGGTTAATCTGTGCAGAACTGGTAAAAAGGTTGTTTGTAAATCTTTGGAAATGAATAGAAATGGTGATAGTACATCATACAGTGTTTGTAACTAAGAGCTATTATATGGTTATGATAGTGTTTGAAAGGGAAGTTTAAGGTCATGCATATTACTAGAAGGAAAGCTAAAAAGTATAACATAGGACTGTATAACATAGTGAAACTTCATGTGAAGTACAAATATGGGTAATATTGCATATATAAGACTGTTTTTACAAAATATAAATTCAAATAAACTAGAGAAACAGAAACACAATAGGAGCTGTGTATGGCAGGGGAAGCATAGAGAGACTGAGAGGTGATGAGTTTTTTGTTTGTTTACTATTACTGGAATAATGAAAATGCTCTAAAAATGACTGAAGTGATGAATGCACAACTATGTGATTATACTGAATACCACTGATTGTACACTTTGGATGGATTTATGCTTTATTAATACGTATCAATAAAATTGATTTAAAAAATGCAGGCAGTTATGCTTTGGTGTAGCTTCTGATTGACGTTATATCATGGGAATGGATTGGTCTGATTTCTTGGCCCTCATCTTGAATTGGCCTCATTGAGGGTCTTCGGCCAGTCCACTGAAGGTTTTGTCTAAGATGAGAAGGGTTAGTTCAGGGAGTGTGGGGTAGAGTGCTTTATCTTCCCTGTTGTCTTTTGAGGTGTTGATCTCTGGTAAAGAGGCTCTTTATCTTTGTAACATAAAACATTTTTGCTTTCTCCAGTTTTCTGTTACTGGTGAAAGAATGGAAGTGAATAAAGTTTTACTGATTTTTGAGAGAATTAAAAAAAATTAATGCTTTAAATATTCCACTAGAATATTCTTTTTCTCATAATAGGATAACAAAGTTAAAGTTTTGCAAGTCTCTGTGAGGTCTAGTTGTTCAGGGTGTCTCAGATGAGTTTTTTTTTTAATTAATTTTTTATTTTTATTTTTAAAGAAGCTTTAGATTATATAAAATGCTACATAAAAACTATAGGGGATTCCCACATTCCCCACCTCCTCCAACTCCCCCACTTTTCCACATTAACAACATCTTTCTTTAGTTTGGTACATTTGTTACAAGTGATGAACAAATATTGAAGTGTTGCTACTAACTATGGACTACAGTCCACGCCATAGTTCATGCTCTGTCCCACACAATTCCGAAAGTTATGACAAAATATAAAATGGCCTGTATCCGTCACTGCACTGTCATGCAAGACAAATCCAATGTGCTGAAAATGCCCCCATATTACATGTATTCTTCCCTCTCCCATCCCTCAGAACCTCTGGTGGCCACTGCCTTTATATCAATGATAAAAGTTCTTCCATTTCTAGAATAATAATAAGTATATAATAGAATAATAATAAGTCTACTTTAGTCCATTGTTCATTCCTCAATCTTGAGGATTTGGGGATGGTGATGCCCACTCTGCTTCTAACTGAGGTGGAGCTTAGATCCCATGGGGCAGGTGGATGGGAGCTATCTTGCTTGCAGTTGCAGATTCTCTCTTGTTCCTTGGGATGGGCATTGTCCATCATCAACTCCTTATTAGTTGTCCTGGGTGAGTCCAATGAACTGGAGAGTAAGTGTTGCAACTCTGCTGAAATTCAGGGTACAACTGGCACATGGATGGACCAAAGATTTAAGTCTCTGGGACATATATTTATCAAGTATAGTGCTTATTTTAGGTTCAAATAAAAGGGGCAGAAGAGCCATGTATTGAGAACCTATAAATGAGACTGTGTTACACTGGGGAGCATAAATTCCAAAGTAAGGCCCACTGACAGGGTGCTGAATTCCTGAGCTGTCTGCCCTGCTTATGGTTTCTGGGTGTCTCTAGAGCCCTCAGGAGCCCCACTATTTGAGGCACTGTTTACTGTGGCAGTCAATGAGATCCTGCTGTGACTTGCATAAGCGTAACCTCTGGAATGACCTCCTGACTCACTTTGAAACTTAGCCATAAAAACTCATTTGTATTTACCATTTCCCCTTTTTGGTCAAGGTCTTTTTCCAGATGCATTGCTATTGGTGCTTGGTAATAATCCCTCAGTGACAGGGAGGCTCATCCCCAGGAGTCATGTCCCATTCCAGAGGGAAGGTAGTACGTTTATATGCTGCATTTGGCTTAGAGAGAGGCTACATTTGAGCAACAAGGAGGCTTTCAGGAGGTAACTCTTAGGCAGTATTTAATACTAGGCTAAGTTTCAATTTCACAATAAAAGGTTCATAAGTACAATCACTGCTATCAAGGGCCTGGCATAATGGTTTGTCTTCCTTTACTAAGCAGTACCTTTACACTCAGGGGATTCTTGCTGTACTATTAGAGAATGTAGCAGAACTCCTCAGGATGGGAATTCAATATTCTTTCAGTTATTATGTAGATCTCCACTCACTGAGACAATGTCCCATGAACACTTGAACATATTCAGATGAAGTTTTGATTTAGCAAATTGGGCAAACTATTACCATTGGACTAGAATATCCAAATACAGATCAAGAACATTTATGTACTTATAAATAATTCATTTACTATAGTGGATCAGACAAACGAACTCTAATTGACTTAAGCCTAAACTACTAGTATGTGGCAAGTTTATATATATCTAGCTTCACTGAAATGGTAATTTAAGGGCTTATCTGGCCAGCTTTGCTTTTAAAACCATAATCATGCTTTTCTTCTGAGGCACTTACATTGTGGCCTTTATATGTATTTCTTGTCATTTTTTAGAGACCAATTGTTTTTTGTTGGTTTTATTAGAGAAGCTGTAGGTTTACAGAAAAATCATGCATCAAATAAAGAGTTCACATTTACCACCCTTTTATTACCACCTTACATTAGTGTGGTATATTTGTTACAATTCATGAAAGAATGTTTTTATAATTGTATTATTAACTATACTTCATTGATTACAATAGGGTTCACTGTTTGTGTTGTACAGTCCTATGCTTTTTAAAAAAACTTTTTCTAGCAACATACATACAACCTAAAATTTCCCCTTTTAATCACATTCAAATATATAATTCAATAGTTAATTACATTCACAATGTTGTGCTACCATCACTACCATCCGTTAACACAATTTTATGATCAACCCAAACAGAAACTCTATACAATTTAAATATCAGCTTCCCATTCCCTACCTAGTCCCTGGTAACCTATAATTCTAGTTTCTGACTATGAATTTGTTTATTCTAATTATTTCATAACAGAGAGGTCATACAATATTGGTCCTGATGTGTCTGTCTTATGTCATTCAACAAGATGTCTTCAAGGTTCATCCACATTGTTGCATGAATCAGAACCTCATTCCTTTTAAATGCTGAATAATATTCCATTGTATGGATATACCACATTTTATTTATCTATTCATCAGTTGATGGATCCTTGGGTTGCTTCCATCTTTTGGCAGTTGTGAATAATGCCACTTTGAACATTGGTGTGCAAATATCTGTTCAAGTCCCTGCTTTCAATTATTTTGGGTATTTACCTAGAAGTGGGATTGCCAGGTCATATGGTAATTCTACACTTAACTTTCTGAGGAACCGCCAAACTGTCTTCCACTGCTGCTGTACCATTTTACATTCCCACCAACAAAGGAGGAGTGTTCCTGTATCTACACATATACCAACATTTGTAACTTTCAGTTCAAAAAAAAAAAAAAAGCTATGCTAGTGTGTATGAAATGACATCTCACTGTGGTTTTTATCTGCAGTTCCCTAATAGTTAATGATGTTGAGCATCTTTTCATGTGTTTTTTTTATCCATTTGTATACCTTCTTTGCAGAAACATCTATTCAAGTCTGCACATTTTTAAAATGGGTTGTCTTTTTATTGTTGAATTGTAGGATTTCTTTTTAGATCCTGGATATTAAACTCTTACCAGATATGTGGTTTCTAAATACTTTCTGCCATTGAGTAGGTTGCCCCTTTACTTT
>JAQZBX010097004.1:0-11738 GCA_029593785.1 Cabassous unicinctus
TGAGAACATATAACATAAACTTTCCCATTTCAACCACTCCCAAGCATATCATTCTCAATGGGATTATCACATTCACATCACAGTGGTATACCCACCTACCACCTTTTATTACTAAAACGTTCCCATCTCTCCAAACAGAAACCCTACACCCATTATGCATTAAGTTCCCATTACCCCTGCTCGCTTCCATCCCCCCACCCCCTCCCATTCCTGTCAATCTGTACTATAATTTCTGCTTCTAGGAGCTTGCATATTCTCCAAAAGTTTCTTTGTAGTTACCATGGGGCTTAAATTTAACATTGTAAATCTTTAACAACCTCGTTTGCTTTGATACCAACTTAACATCAAGAGTATACACAAACTGTGTTCCTATACCCTTCTGTCCCCTCACAAATTACAAGTTTATCATAAAATGCCATGTCATGAGTCTATTGGGGCTTACCCTGTTTAGAGTTCTTTGAACATCTTTGATGTGTATATTCCTGTATTTTGTTAAATTTAGGAAAATTTCAGTCATTATTTCTTTGAATATTTTCTCTGTTCCTTACTCTCTTTCTTCTTCTTCTGGGACTCCCACAATGCATATATCCGTATGCTTGATTGTGTCCCACATGTTCCTCAGGCTCTGTTCACTTTTTTTCATTCATTCTTTCTATTCCTCAGACTAGATGATTTCAATTGTCTTATCTTCAAGTTCTCTGATTCTTTCTTCTGCCAGCTCCAAACTGTTGTTGATCTCCTCCAGGGAATATTAAATTTCTGTTAGTCGTCATTTCTTATTAGTTCTTTTTCATAATTTCCATCTCTCTATTGATATTCTCTTTGTGTTCAATTATCATCTTCCTGGTTTCCTTTAGTTCTTTGTCCATGTTCCTTTAACTCTTTGAGCATATGTAGGACCATTTTTTAAAAAGTCTTTTTTATGCCCCAGTTCTAGTCCTCCTCAATTGATAGTTTCTAATGTTTTAGTCTTCTTGTCCTTTTATTGAAACTTGGACATTTTGCTATTTTAATGTGTTATCCCTGTAATTTAGTCTTTGAAGAATCTATTCCTTAAGCTTGTATTCAGCTAATATTATGACTGGGTTTTCCTTGAATGCCAGGATCTAACAGACAAAAAGAAGGAAAAAAAGAAACATGTTCCCCAGTCTTTGCACATTGACCTGTGCATGTATATTCCTTCAGGACTTATCCATACATTGAGTTTGGAGAATAGCTCCAGGCCAAAGTGTAGGGATGTCCCTCGTCACTTCTGTGCCTGTGGCTTGTCTTAGACATGTGCATGTGGCCGTAGGAATTCCCCTGTTTACATAATGGTTCCGAAAGTCCCCTCTTCCCTGAAAAAGCTTCCTCACGTTCCTGGCCACTGCGCTGTATGTCCTACAGCCAGCAATCTCTTGCTCCAGGCAGCACTACTTGACTGCTCATCCACAGCATTTTCTAAGAGAGCTCAGTGAATCACCTTTAACACACTGGGCACATTCTGGGATGGCTACCACCAGAAAGACTGGGCCAGACATATGCTCCCATTATGTGCATCAGGGTACTCTGCTCCCCTCAGAACCAGGACCAGGGATCTGCATTGGAGCATGGCTACCTCTGCACTGAGCTAGTGAGGGGTGGAGGAGGGGCCAGCCAGGGAGACACAAGAGCCTGCTGCTTTTTAAGTAGACTTTTTCTTGATTCAGTGCTCGCCCTGTTACTGCAGCCCTTTAATTGTTTTCTGGAGCTTTGAGAAAGATGTTTCCACCAGTTCTTGCTGGCTGTTCAAAGCTGCTGTGAATCTCAAAACATCTCACTCGACCATCTTGATCTGAGCAGGGCTCCTCTCTCCCTCCTTTAAGCCTCCTTCTCCCTCACTTCCACTAAGTTGCAGCCAAAGAGTAGTAGAAACCACTAAATAGCATCACTAGGAAAGTAGATACAAGTCCAGGGAAAGGAATTTTATTATACCAGTACTCTGGGATTGGTCTTGTTTAGAAGGAAATTAGAGAATAATCTGGTCATCTCAACTACTATATAAACTAAGATAATTAAGTTCCCTAAGTATTCCTTCTTTGGGATCATGGAAACAGAAATAGAGGTGGGAGTTAGGTGGTCATGAAATAACTTTTATCTCCACATCACAATTAACCTTGAATATCCAAGGAGGTGCATAATTTATTTGGACAAAGGGAAGTATCCCTTCTTTAGAAATGGGGCCATATGAGCTGGATATGTAGGGACTAGTTCAAAGAAACAAACCTTCAGTTGGGGGACTCTAATGAGCAAGGCAATTATTAAGCACAGGCCAGAAGAGGTCTTTCACAGAGAAGATGGTTGAAGTCAGTGGAGACGTGGTTCATGGTATATGCTAGGTCATAAGTATTCAGAGTCAGAATGACCAAGTTCAAAAATCTTCAGGGTTCAAGAGAACTTAGATGCCACAGTCTAGAACCACATATAACTACCATTTAAGATGACATTTAAATAAGGGAAGCACTGGGCTGTACAGAGTTAAACAGACTTCTTTATTGTAGGACTTTTCAGAGCCTTTACTATTCTGACATACATTGTGAGTCTTAAAAGGGGGCTGTGGTTTGCAACACTTCCCACACTTATTTGACCTTGGGACCCTGGCAAAACTTAGAAGAATTCCAGAAGCTTCGGTTAGTTCAGGTTCATAATGGGCCCATTACATGGGCCGTTGGATCATTTCTGTTTGGGAAAATATTATATTTTCTTAAATTTCATATTTAGGCTAATATGTTGCCTAAAGATTACTATTACTCAAATACCAAAGTTTTTTTTGTTTTGTTTTGTTTTGTTTTAAGATTTATTTATTTATTTATTTATCCCCCCCTTGCTGCTTGTGTTCGCTGTGTCCATTCGCTGTGTGTTCCCTCCGTGTCCGCTTACCTCCCCCCCGCTGCGAGGCCCCGCTGCATCAGCCCACCACGCCGCGCGGACCGGCCTGCTCTCACAAGGAGACCCCGGGAAGCGAACCCGGGGCCTCCCGCATGGTAAACAGGGGCTCTATCGATTGAGCCACACCCGCTTCCTCCTGTGAGGTCTTGCTGCATCAGCCCACCGCGCCGCGCAGCCAGCCTGCCCTCACAAGGAGGCCCCGGGAAGCGAACTCGGGGCCTCCCATATGGTAAACGGGAGCTCCATCGATTGAGCCACACCCGCTTCCAATACCAAAGTTTTTTGAAGAATGCCTAACAGCAACAAATTTGGGTTTTGTTTTGTTTTTTTCTTTGTTAGAGGAGCATTAGATTACATAAATGTTACATCGAAAATATAGGGGATTCCCATATACCCCACCCCGTCCCCCTCCCACACTTTCCCCCATTAACAACATCTTTCCTTAGTGTGGTACATTTGTTACAATTGATGAACACATATCGAAGCATTGCTACATACCATGGACTCTAGTTTACATTATGGTTTACACTTTGCACTGCACAATTTCATAGGTTTTGACAAAATGTTTAATGTCTTGTATCCATCATTGCAGTATCATGCAGAATAATTCCAATGCTCAAAAATGCCCTGTGTTATACCTATTCTTCCCTCTCCTCCCCTCAGAACCTCTGGTGACCACTGTCTTTATATCAATGTTACAAGTTCTTCCATTACAAGAATAATAGTAAGTCTACTTTAGACTTTAGTTGCATTCTCTCCTTATGTTTGTTCATTCCTCTATCTTGAGGATTTTGGGATGGTGGTGCTAGTGAAGTGGATCCCATAGGTTCTTTTTAAAGCAAAGTCAATTGTTGGTCAACATGGCAAAGGCAACAGTGCCTTGGGATGACGGGGGAGTTTGTGTGTTCTGATTTGTTTGATTTAGACAATGAACTTGTTGTACAGGTGAGCCAGTTGCAAACCAGCTTATTCACAGGTGTGCCGTGGTCTGTGTACAAGACTGAATGAAGCTTGTTGCCTCATCTCAGCAACCCAATCAATTAGTGCCTGGTGAAACACTAGCCTTGGAACAGCCAGTGCTGTTTGCCCAGTTTCTCCCATTTCCATTAGCTCTAGCTGTTCCCAAGCTCTTCTTTGTACTTCAGAGAAAATTAATTCAACCATTTTTGAGTAGAGAGCAGAAGATAAAGCATGCGTCTCTTCAATAATATAACATTTAAAACTTGTGTGGAGTTTTTCTTTTTTAAACACCACTCAGAATCACTTAATATTCATTACAAAGGTCATTTACATTACCAAGGGCAATCACCAGAGAAAAATATTTGTTTAAAGGAATGTTTTGCGTTTTTGAGGTTTTGTTTTTTTATTTTTTATTTTTATTTTTATTTATTTTTTACCGGGAGGTCCCGGGGATCGAACCCAGGTCCCTCCATATGGGAGACAGACGCCCAACCATTTGAGCCACATCCGCCCCCTTTATTTTTTTTAAACTAGAGAACCTGTAGGTTTACAGAGAAATCATGCATAAAACACATTTTCCATATTACACCCCCCCCCATTATTAACACCTTGCATTAATGTGGTACATTTGTTACAATTGATGAAAGAACATTTTTATAATTTTACTATTAACTATAGTCCATAGTTTACATTAGGGTTCCTGGTTTGTGTCGTACAGTCCTATGTGGTCTTTTTTATTATTTTATTCTAGTAACCTATATACAACCTCAAATTTCCCCTTTTAACCACATTCAAATATATAATTCAGTGCTGTCAATTGATAGAAGATTTTACTAGGAAATTTTCCTTTTCACTTGTCTTTTGTTTTCTGTTTCCCATCCATTTGTGTTATTGAACATTTTGTTTCTCTTCTACAGTTTACTAATGCCTATGAAGTTGTGTTCAGTTGAAGCTGGTGAAATCAGAATAATATAACTGGAAAGACTTTGTGGGCAGATTTCTGTCTGTAAAAATAAACCACGTATAACTATGAGTATACTACAATAGCAAATTTCAGTGATGAAATAAAGTGAATGTAAAGTTTCCCCCATGTTTTTTGACCTTTCTAATCACTAAAGAGGGGGTGGATGTGGCTCAAATGGTTGGCATCCATCAGCCATATGGAGGGACCTGGGTTCGATCCCCGGGACCTCCCAGTAAAATAAAAAAATAGAGAGAAGGTGCATGGGCTTCCAGACTCTGTGTGCCGGTGAGCCGCCAGGCTCCAGGAACCATGCAGCAAGATGATGACGTAACAGGAGAGAGACGCAGGGGAGAGACAAGACGAGATGCTCCAAAAACCAGGAACCGAGGTGGCGCAGGTGGCAGAACACCTCTCTCCTACATCAGAGGTCTCCAGGATCGAGTCCTGGTGAAGACTGGAAGAGGAGGATGAGAAGAGATGGCAGGAAACAGACACAGAGAATTGCCCAGCAAATGAACACAAAACAGCAAATGGGGAAGGGGGTTTAAAATGGATAAAGTAAATAAATAAATCTTTAAAAATAAAATAAAATAAAATAATAATAATCACTAAAGATACTGTGAACTACATGATATTGTATCTTACTACCGAGACAAGTGTTGTTACAAAAATTCTTTTTAGTTCAGAATTTTAACATTGATTTTTGTGAGATTTTTATCAGCAAGTTTTTTGTTTTTGTTTTTAGTGAGAGATTTGCCCTGTTGGTTAAAAGGGGCAATTCCTACAGTTTTTAACTGAGAAAGTTTGGAATCTCAACGTTTCCTACCTGGCCATATGCCAGCCTATAGCTGGGAAGTTGCTCTGATTCATTTCCCTCTCTGTTATTTATAGACCATTCGTTTACATCAATGTAGTCTGCCTGTCTCTTTAAATTCATGTCCTGCTTTCTTTGTGCATAGCTATCAGTATTCACAGGCATCCTCTGCTTGCTTCTGCCTTGACAGGTCCAGTCCTAGACTGAGTCTGAATTTAGTTTTGCTGCTCGATTTTCATAGAAGTGCTAGTAGCAAAACATCCCCCCCCACCCCCATTCAGGAAACATACTTTCATTCATGTATTCTGCTCCTTCTCCCTCCTGCCCTTGCTTCTCCAGTGAGTTGCTGTTACTCAGCTTGTCAGAGGACGGGAAGAGCCTCCATCAATGAATGAACTAATGAATGAAAAGAAACATCAGTGTAAGGTGCAGGCTGGTGAGCGGCAGTAGAGAAGCTGACGTTCATTTCCTTGCTGTAGGCTGGAATACAAGCAGCTGTTTTCCTGCTGTTTCAATGCTCTGCTTTCCACACACTCCCTTCCGCTCATCCACCCCCATTTCTCTCAGGTCCCTCTACTTTTGTTGTCCACATTTTTGTTCATTACAGCATGTATTTGGGAAGTCACTCTGAATCATTCTCATCTCTATTTCCTCTCCCACTCCTTCTCTTTGCTCTATTTTATTAATTCTTCTAATTTTTTCCTCCACTTACATTCCTTTTCTTACTTTTCTGGAACTATCCTTCTTTGTAATTTTTGCCCCAGCTGCCCTGTCACTATTACTTCCCACCCTATCTGTGTATAAATTCATACATGGCCCTCAGAAACCACATCAGAAAAGAAAGCCCAAGTATCTCCCCTCATTTCCTTTGCATCATTTCCCTGCATGATGACTGAGATTCTGAGTAGAAGGGGCCAGCTGGGCATACATCTTGAAACTGATATGTGTACTGCAGACCTTTCGTGCACAAAAAGCAAAGTTAGTATATTGTCTTTCAACTCTGGGGCAGAATTTCTGTCAAAATGGAAGGATTAAAACTTCCTGATGGAGAATAAAGAATATTGAAAGGTAGTTTAACATCTAGGTGTCTACCAACTGCTTCTACATACAGCTTCAGCACCCACAGTCCCCTATTTTACAAACAACACAGGCTTCTTTCACTTATAAGTAACTCCAGCCCCAGGAACCCAGAAGATAATAAATCCTAAACTCTAGCCCTGATTGCACTAGCACTGTGGAACATTCCAGACATATGTCTCCTATTGGCAAAAGGTGGAAACATTTGCAAATCCAGTTTAATTAATGATCTCATCTAGAGCTAAAATTTCCTTTCAGAGCAATGCCATTAAAGAGAAGGGCAAGTCTATATAGAGGTTAATGTTCACTGACAGCAGGGAATATGTGTTGCACAGAGTCCAAACAAGATGGCAAGAGAGGTACGTTGAGTTCCGGATAAAAGCTAAAAGGAAATGATCTTTTAAAGACCTATAAATGCTTCATCTACCCTAAGCCAGCTTCTCAACTCTTCTATTTAACTTTTTTGGTTCTGAGCCTTCTTGTATAAAGTACTTCTTTCAGACATGGAAAGATTCGGTCCGATAACCAAGAATAAGGCATTGAGTTACTGCTCTGAGTGTTCTTCTCAATCAGTGGTTTTCACACTGTTCTTATCTTGGTCCAAGAGGTTCCATGGGCATCATACCTCAGTGGCCACCACGTCCCTGCATAATATTTTTTGTGAAGAAAGAGCCCAAGAGCCATTTTAAAAATGGTTTGAAAACTACGGAGCTATATCATCTCTCAGATTCCACCTGGTTCTAAAACTCCATTAACAAGTGTGTTGTGTGTGAGATGGGACGCACAAACTTGCTGAATTTGCACCTACTCCGTCTACTTGCTGTTTATACTATACTCCTCTTTAAGTTAAAGTGAATTAAAAATAAGAAGACTTGGAAAATCTTGTGACTTCCTTTAAGATAACATAGTTATATGGGAAATTGATGTGTCTATTTACTTTTAGTGGATTTGAATTTTTTCCTGCTTACTGAAAAAGTAGGTGTGTGTTGTCAAATCCAAGCATTATAAAATAGATCACAGAAAGTAAAAAAGGGCCCCAAAATTACCACTACTTTCTTCCATGAGCATATTTTGATGCCTATTCCCCCATTTTTTTCTGAGCATATACTATCATACTTTTTTTTCCTTTTTTACAAAAATGGGATCAACCTGTTTTATACTTTGCTTTTTTCTTTATAGTGTACATTTGTTTGAGTCCACCACAATATATTTAACCAATTTCCTATTGGTGGACTTTGGGTTTCTTTCCAGGTTTTTGTTGTTGTTTGTTTTTTAAGGAGGTACCGGGAACCAAACCCAGGACCTTGTACATGGGAAGCAGGTGCTCAACCACCGAGCTAAATCCACTCCCCATGTTTCAAGGTTTTTGATAGGACCAACAGTGCAAAAATGAGCATCATCACTCAGAGAATTCACATCCCTCTTTGAGTTCTGGGCAGCGTTTTAAGAGCACTTCCACAGTAACAATTAACCTAAGCCATCGTGTCTAAATTCCATTTTAGAAAAGTATTGTGGTTTTTTGTTTTTTTTTAAGATTTACTTTATTTATTTCTCCACCCTCACCCCTCATTCTCCTCATTATTTGTGCTCACTGTCTGCTCTCTGTGCCTGTTCGTCTTCTTCTTAGGAGGCACCAGGAACTGGACCCAGGACCTCCCATGTGGGAGGGAGGGGCCCTATTGCTTGAGCCACCTCCACTCCCTGCTTGTTGTGTCTCTCATTGTTTTTCCTCGTGTGTCTCCTCATTGCGTCATCTTACTGCATCAGCTCGCCACACCAGCATGTCGTGCCAGCTCACTTTCTTGCTCGTCTCCTTTAGGAGCCACCAGGAACCTAACCTGGGACCTCCCATGTGGTAGATGGACGCCCAACTGCTTGAGTCACATCTGCTTCCCAAGAATTATGTTTTAATGTTATGAGGCTATTTTGGCATTTAAAGGAATATCACTGTGAATTTTTTTAATGGATAATTATTTCCTCGTATCTTTTTGGGCAACTCTTGTTTTTCACACCTGGGTTTTGTTTGAAGCAGGGCACATCTATCTCTTGAATCTATCATTTAACAAAAGCATACACATATTTCTTCTGCTCTCAGCAGCCACTGGACATGCTGGTAAGGAAAGCCTGTGCCAAGTGAATGAGACTCCTCTTGGCCATAATCACCTCCTATGATCTTTCAGCCTCTGCTCCACTTGAGCATGTGTATGCTTTACTGATACTCAAGATGCAGCATGACATGGAGGTCACAAGGACAGGCTTCAGAGCCAGACAGCCTGGGTTGAATGTCAATGCCACCCAGTAATAGCTGTGTGACTTTGGGCATACTACTCAACATTTCTGAGCTTTCATACCCTCATCTGTAAAGTGGGGATGATAATAGGACATACCTCATAGAGTTGTCTGTGGGTTAATGAGTTAATGGATTAATATATCATATGCTTAGAACAGTGCCTGATGATAGTAAGTACAGTATAAATACTATTGTTATTATCACCTCAGTGTTGGGACGTATCTCTTTGACCCTGACTGGAACATTGACTGTGTTTTCCTTGGATCATCATTTTGAAACAAAGGTATTCCAGCACTTCCCAGGGTTATGAAATACCTGGGGCGCTCTCTCAGCCTTAGCACCATCTTGCTAGAAATCTCCGTGCCATGAGAGCCAAGTGGAGGAAGAAGAAAATTGCAGGCTAAAGCGCAAAAGAAGAAAGATGAGGCAGAGATCCAAGTAAACCATTAGCATGGGCACCCATGGCGATAAGGGGAGCAGGAATGTGGAATGCCAGAGGCCTGAGACACTGGCATGAGTTATTGACTACATGCTACTGTCTAGAACTCTTCACAATGGATCTAGAACTTCCAACGTGTCAAACTTCCATGAATACCTCTGAGAGACCCACCTTGCTCACACCAAAGAAATCCCTTTTGACCCTTTGCCCTGGACCTGTGACATTCTGGACTAGTTCTGTCCTCAACTGTGGCCGAGTGTTAACATGTAAAATATATCATCTCTTCTGCTGTCTTTGATTCTTAGCTGAAGAATCAAAACAACAACAAAAAAAGAAACACCTGGGCAAGAAAAAGTGTTGGCAAGGATATGGAGAAATTGGAACCTTCATATACTGCTGGTGCAGCCACTTTGAAGAGCACTCTCCTTAAAGTTACAACATGACCCGTGATTCCATTCCTAAGTATAGACCCAAGAGAAATGAAAGCATATGTCCACACAAATACTTGTATACAAGTATTTATAGCAGCATTATTCATCGTAGCCAAAAGGTGAAAACAACCCAAATGTCCATCAATGGGTATATGGATAAACAAAACATGGTATATCCATACTCTGGAATGTTACTCAGCCATAAAAAGGAATGAATACTAATACATGCTACAGTGTGAATGAATTTTGAAAACAATACGCTAAGTGGAAAAAGCTGGATACTAAAGAATACGTAGTGTAAGGTGCCATTTATATGGAATATCCAGAATGGACAAACCTATAGAGACACAAAGTGGATTAGTGGTTGCCAGGGACTGATGAGTGGTCAGATTGACAGGAATGGGGAGTGACTGTTAATATGTACATGATTTCTTTTTGGGTTGATTAAAGTGTACTAAAATTAGATTATGGTGATACTTGCACAACTCTGTGACTATACTAAAAACCACTGGCCTGTACACTTTGAATGGGTGAAGTATATGGTATGTGAATAAAGCTATTTACAGAAAACAGTAACTCCTGGGCTTACGGATTGGCTCCTGTACTCCACAAAATCATCAAGAGAGGAGGCTGGAATCTGTTTTTAACAAACAGTTCATCAGATGAGACATCATCAAGCAGATTTTAGAAATGCAGTTAGAGTATGTTATTTTTTTATTTTATGCTGCAAAGCAATAGATGGCAGGTTTAATATCCATTAGCTTAAGTTTTCACTCTAAGCTGGCACTGTAAGAATATAGTTTCCTTGGATGACAATAATGATGATCATCCAAGTAATTGGTGCACATTCTTCCAGAAATTCTGCCACTCCATGCGTCTGAAATGCAGACAGCCTAGAGAGCCTCAGCCTCGCCTCTCTGTTGGCCCATGTTCTCTGCAGGCACCATCTTCTCTCTTCTCTGCAGGTGTGTAGACTGCAGCAACAGTCTCCAGCACCACCCAGAAACTGGCTATGAAATTCCCCCACAAGTGTTTGACCCTTTCTCTTGGAGGCCTTGCCTTGCTTACATTTAGTTTTGTTCTTGTAAATGTTCTTTATTGCCATGGCAACCCTAATCAATCACTGGACTAAAAATAGCTCTTTCATTTTTCCAAAGAATGTCTGTAGTGAATTGAAAATTCAGCTCTGCTGCGCATTTTGCATATGCTGCCTTCGTTTCCCGACAGTGAACCTGGGAGTGCTTGTGTCTGGAAATTATTCTTAAAGAGGCCCAGGCACCTCACTTGTCTTTTCTGACATTCTTCTTCCCAACTGCAGATTTCCCCCATCACTTCCAAAAGATAGGAGTTTATTCATTTAAATGTTCAGCAAAGAACCATCACTTCTCTGCACACTCATTTTTAGGTGCTTGCTCAAGATCTTATACATTTACAGTAAGAGGTTCATCCCATTGGATTTGGGAAACAAATTAAAGATGTCCAGGGGAGCAGATGTAGTTCAGTGGTTGAGCATCTGCTTCCCATGTAAGAGGTCCTAGGTTCAATCCCCAGTATTTCCTAAAAATAAATAAATAAATAAATAAATAAATAAATTTTTTTTTAAAAAAAGATGCCCAGATACTAGATAGAAAGGAAGCTGGTGGGAAGCGGGTGTGGCTCAGTGGATAGAGCCCCCGTTTACCATATGGGAGGCCCGGGTTCGCGTCCCGAGGCCTCCTTGTGAGGGCACGCCGGCCTGAGAGGTGCGGTGGGCTGATACAGCAACCTCATGGCAGGAAGCGGGTGTGGCGCAATGGATAAAGCACCCGTTTACCATATGAGAGGCCCCGGGTTCGCTTCCCGGTGCCTCCTTGTGA
>JAQZBX010097005.1:0-11741 GCA_029593785.1 Cabassous unicinctus
CACTCCTGTCATTGCCCAATGGGCTCGTGAACAAAGTGGCCATGGAGGTAGGGATGGAGGTTATGCATGGGCTCAGCAACATGGACTTCCCTCACCAAGGCTGACTTGGCTACAGCCACTGCTGTATGTTATTGACAGATATCTCCTGTTGATTCATTGATTCAATGAACCAATATTGAAACATTGTTACTAACCAAGGTCTATAGTTTACATCGAGGTTTACACTTTGCTCTGTACGGATTTATGGTTTTGACGAGTGTATAATAGCCTGCATTGCAGTGTCATGCAGAACAATTCCAGTGCCCTAAGAATGCCCCATGGTGCCCCTCTTCTTCCCTCCCCCTCCCCCCAGAACCTCTGGTAGCCACTATCTTTATAGCTTGTTACAAGTTCTTCCCTTACTACAATAACAATGAATTTGCTTTGGTTTGTGGTTGCACTTCTCCCTTATGTTTGTTCATTCCTCAGTCTTGAGGAACTTGGGATGATGTCCTCTTTGCTTCAGATTGAGAGGGGGCTGGGGCAGATGGAAGGAACCGTTTTGCTTGCAGTTGTAGATACTCTTTGCTTTTTGGGTTGGAGGTTGTCCATCATCATCATTTTGTTAGTTGTCCGGGGCGAGTCTGAAGAACTGGAGAGCAAGTGCTGGCCACAACTCTGCTGAGAGGCAGGGCTCAACCGGCACAGGGACTCTGTCTTCACATGGGCCTTCTCTTCTGTGTCTTCTCCCCTTCTTGTCTAAGGACACTCATCATTGGATTAAGCATCCACCCCAAACTTGGATGACCTCATCTTATATTTTTACCTTAATTATACCTGTAAAGACCCTTTTCCCAAATAAAGTCACATTTGCAGGTTTGGGGTCAACATATATTTTGGGGCCCCCACTCAGCCCACTACAGTCACCATGAAACTGGCCTTTATCTGTTTCTTTTTTTATACGATGGTTTTTTTTAAACACAAGGATATTCAGACGATGGTCACCTCCTGTCCCACCAGCTTGTTAAAGATTTAAATGTGTCACTTGAGTATATTACATTATGGCTAGAAAGAGATGAGCTAAAGAAAAACTGGCCAGTTTGCAATCAGAATTTAGAGGACACATCAAGTTGGAAAAAAATAATCTTATCTTTAGACTTTCCAGCTGGCCAGATAGTCTCAATGTAAATAAAAACTTGGGAATAAATATCAAATCCTGGGTGGTACTAGTAAAATAGGGCCTCAAGATCAATCAAAGCAAAGGTAATTTCAAAGGCTTAGCTGGTGCCTAGTGGATTCTCCCAGCAATACAAAAGTCTTCCTAAAAATCTTAAAGAAGAAAAGAGAGGCTTGTCTCAAAAAGAACCGGGAAGTGACTTTTGGGGTATGGAGTGGGCCTGAATCAGGTTCATGAGACGCCCACAAAGTTTAAGAGAATTGTGTTGAACAAAGCACTGCCACCCTGAACTGAAAGGGACGGGACAGTATGAAATTTATGGGGACCTCTAGTCTCCCACCATCCTAAGGGCAAGAGTTAGGCTGAGAAGGTTGCTCAAAGGGCACATAGTTCCGAGTGGTCAAGATGGTGCTGGGAAAGGAGGGATGTCCAAGAGGCCAGAGGCAGGGGCCACAGTGAAATATGCACTGGGAGAGAATCCTGGTGAGCAGAACCCAGACCTACTCAAGGAGCGTCTTTACTCCCGGGGGGCTGAAAGCATTTGCCGGTGGGTTTCAGAATCGCTATGGGCCACTGATGCTCTCTGCCTCCATGGCTATTTCCAATAGAAGGGCCTGCTGATCCGGCGCCACAAAGGAGAAACATGTCTCTCAGTGAGGTGATTTATTGTGAGTGCACAAGCAAGGAACGGGGAATCTTCCTAAAATCAGTTCAGAGTGAAAATGGAAGTTAGGGTTTTTATAGGCAAAGGACGGTGGTGGGGGTCAAGGAGGGTACAAGCAATTTCTCAGCCCCGTGCTGTCCCAAGCATATCAAACTTGTCCTTGTTTTCAGTGGCTAATTAACCACAGTTTAGCAAGGTCTTCATGAATGCTTTCTCAGCTGACCGCTCAGGGATAGCAACTTTTTTTGTGTGTGTCTCTGAGGAAAGTTACAGATTTGCTGGGTCATAAGGTGCTCTGACACCCTTCTGCTGGTTTTGCTTTGAGACATTATCTTATTCCTGTAAGCAAAACTGGGAAGGTCTGGTTAATATCCTTCAACCAGGTGGAGGCCACAGAGGCATGACCACGGCCAGCCAAGACCTGGAAGAGCCACCGCCTAAACCCAGCCCAGACGGCCCGCCCGAAGGACTGTGAGCAACATAAATGCTTGTGGTTTCACACCACAAAGCTTTGTGTTTGTTATGCAGCATTTCTGTGGCAACAGATAACTGATACAGTTACTAATAACACAGCTGACTCCTCTGACAAAATTACCAAGAGAGTTGGTACCAAACCAAATTGCTCTGCATTTTTAATCCAAGCAGCAAAGGATGAGTATGTCCTCACACCTATGCAGATTTCAGAGAAGTGGGAACGTGGGCATAACTTAACTAGTTAGATTAAGAAAAAAAAAAACTAGCCAAGTTATACATGACTGAAATTTGGGTTCTGGGTTTTGGGTAATATGCTAAAAAATCATATAAAAATATTCAAGGCATCATAATAATGCTGAAATTCATAGTTTACATATATATGTAATGATGGTAGAACACAACTTAAAAATACATTTGTAGACATTCAAAACATCAGATAGCACACAATAAAATAAATGTAGAAGTAGTGCCAGAAAAGACATGAAAGAGAAGATTGTGAAAATAAAAATTATAAACCTAAAACCATTTTAGTTCAAGGTTGACTGAAACTGAGAAGAAAGTCAATATGATGGGAGAATCGCTTGAGGCAAATAAATCTTGTTGGCATTAAGTACTGTAAGAACTCAGGTGCGAGGCTAAGTGGTTCATCCTCTTAAAAAGACCAAAATGATTCAGGTGAGGTGTGTCCACAGCTGATGACCCTCTCTGGCGAGGAGCGCAGCTCCCTGAGTCTTCATCTGCGCAGGCCTGGGTCTTGTAGCACAACGAGAGATTTCCCTTATGCCTTTATTACGCAGTCTCTGATTACACTCTTCTTTTCCTATATATATATATATTTTTTATTTTTTTTACACAAAATGTTACACAAAAAAATATAAGAGATTCCCATATGCCCCACTCCCCATGTTCTTTGTTTTTAAATTATGGTTATTTCTGAGGGTTGGAAGCTATAACACGAAGGCAGTGAAGCCTCAAGGGCAGTTTAAATATGCATATCACAATTAAATGGGTTTCTAGGACTGTATAATACATTTTATGAGATGTAAACCACGATTGTAAAGAAGTTTAATTTGCTCACTAGCCTGGTGATAACTAACCCCTCTCTAGGACTCCTGTGGTCTTGGTACTGTTATTCTTACTGGAATATAAACTATAAATTCACCTGCAAGCCTGCTTACTCCAGGCTATGGGTATAGGCTTTCAATGTACCAGTTAGTTAAGTAAAATAGAAATGATGTTTATAGCCGATTCAGCTGTGAGGTCGCCTCCTGTGGCTGTGGTTACTGCAAAGTGCCAGCCCCTCTGTTGACGCTCCTTGTGGTGGCTTTGAGCTCTGTATCGGAAAAACTTGTTCTTAAACTCATTCCACTCCTGTGTGTGAACCCATTGTAAGTAGAAACTTTTGATGAGGTTACTTCACTTAAGGTGTGGCCCACCTCAGTCAGGATGGGGCTTTTTTTTTTTTTAAAGATTTATTTTATTTATTTATTTATCACCCCCCCCTCCCTGTTGTTTTGAGATCGCTGTCTGTTCTCTGTTTGTTGTGTGCTCTCTGTGTCTGCTTGTCTTCTTTTTAGGAGGCATTGGGAACCAAATCCAGGTCCTCCCACGTAGGAAGAGGCACCCAATCACTTGAGTAACACCACTCCATGCTTGTTGTGTCTCTCGTTGTCTACTCGTTGTGTCATCTTGTTGCCTCGGATCGCTGTGCCAGCCCATCACATAAGCTTGCTGTCTTGCTTGTCTTCTTTAGGAGGCACCGGGAACCCACACTGGGACCTCCCATGTGGTAGGTAGGCACCCAACTGCTTGACCCACATCTGCTTCCCCCAGTCAGGATGGGTCTTAATCCTATTACTGAAGTCCTTTACAAGCAGAATGAAATTTAGACATAGAGAGAAAGCCAGAAGTTGGAAGTTGACAGAACTGAGAAGCCAGGAGAGGCTGCCATGTGCTTTGCATGTGACAGAAAAGCCAAAGACCAAGGATTGCCAGAAATCAATCCCAGAATGCCATAGTCTTCTGGGAGAAAGCAGAGCCTTGTTGACACCTTGATTTTGGACTTCTCCCAGTCTCAAAACTGTGAGTCAATAAATTTCTGTTGTTTAAGCCAACCCACTGCATGGTGTTTGATTTAGCAGCCAGGAAACAAAAGCACTCCCTTTTGATGATTTCCATGCTAGCCTCCTTCTCTGCCTCTGCCCCTTCTTTGCTTCTCCTCCCACAAACCTTCCTGCTGACCCCTTATGTCTTTTATTCCATGATACACAAACTTTCTTCTATCCAGCCTCAACAAAAAGCTCCTTAAACATATAATCATGGTGCTGTGACTGTAAATAAGCCAGAGATATCTTTCCTGATTAAGTGGTGACTCCCTGAGATGAAATCTGAAGGGTGCGTATTTTAGTTTCTCAGCTGCTAAAACAAATACCATGCAATGGGTTGGCTTTTTCTCCACATCCAATTTCCTTTGCTTCTCAGGACTTCAGCCATGTTGGATTAAGTCCACCCTCATTCAATTTGGGCACACCTTAACTAATGGCATTTTCAATGGTCTTATTTACAAATAGGTTCTTATCCCCAGGACCAGGGGTTGGAACCTGAACATGACTTTTGCCGGACACATGACTCAATCCCCAATAGAGGTTGATTGTAATTAACTAGGTAAATAGGGCCATGGGGAGAACATTTCAAACAGAAAGGGCAGTGCAAAGGCCCTATGGCTACTAAAGGTATTGAGCATCAAGGAGTTGGAAGGGCAGTGATGGCTGGAGCACAGAGTATGGTGGGGCCTGGGAGGGGTTGAGGCTGCACTGCAGGTGGGAGCTAGAGCACATGCAGTTTTGTAGGATACATGGTTACAATTTGATATTTTTCCTGGGAGCAATGGAAAGCTACCTAATGGTTTTAAGTAGGGAGAGGAAATGACCAAATTTGTGTTCTGAAAACATCTCCGGGTGTACTCTGGAAAATGGATCAGAGAGGGACAAGGGCAGACGGGAAGAGACCAGCAAGCTGTGAGATTATTGTGGATTGGCATATAGTGGAGGCAACGGCCATGGAGAAAAAGGGTGTCTATGAGAGGTACTGAAGTGATTAAACAGATTTGGTAAGCATTGAATGTGAGCGGGGGTGAAGCCTAGGCTCCCTGAGAAATCATCACGTGTAACTGTTGAGTGGCAATGCCGCTCCATTGTAAAGACAGTGGAAAAGAAACACATTTTGGATTAAAAAAAAAATTATTCCATTTTGGAGACTTTGAGCTCGAAGAGCCTTTCTCTGATGGAGGTGCAGAAGCTGAACAAGCTCCCTTCCAGCGCCTCAGCTTGACTCTGACACCCACAGGCCTAGCTATTAAGACAAACTCGTGCCTTTTTTAAAGAAATATTCACCAAGCACCAACTAGGTACTTAGCGCTGTCGAAGTGCCAGATACCGCGGGGAAAGGGAACCTGCGCTTATGGATCTCCCAGCAGAGAGGGAAAGACAAACATTATGCAAACAACTGCCACCAAGTGTGATGTCCATTCCCAGGGGAATAAGGTGATACGCGACTCGTAGGGCCTCAGCCTCAGCCAGGAAGGCTCGCTCGGATTCGGGCAGCAAACATCGTCTGCGCATGCGCAAGACCGGCTCTTTCGCAGGGCGGTGACGCCACCTTCCGGCGTCTGCCCGTGACGTCACTGTCCGGCGCTGAGTGGAAGTGGTGGTCCGGCGGGCGCACGTGGGTGGCAGCGGGGCGGGCAGGCATGGCGAGTTCCGCGGGGCTGGCGCTGTGCGGGCAGGCACTGGTGGTGCGAGGCGGTAGCCGCTTCCTGGCCACCACGACTGCAAGCAGGTGAGGGGGGCCGGGGCTTGTTACAGGGAGCCCAGGCCGCTGGCACGCGTCGGGGTCTGGGGACCCCGGTCCGCCGGCCCGCCGCACCGCCTTGGCCGTGCCTTGTCTGGGCTTCCTCCTCTGGAGCCTCGCCCTCGCCTCGGCCGGTCCCAGTGCCGGGACGGTCAAGCGTCCTCTCTCCGCGACCCCCTCCCAGGGTCCGCCCCTGCCCCGGGCGCGCCCTCGCAGCCTGTCCAGACACTTCTGGACACTGCGGCGGCAGCGTTGGCACCACTGGGGCCTAGTCACGTGGGAGGATCCCGGCTGCGGATTTTGAGGTGCGGCTCCCGGCAAGTGTTTTTTGGGCGTGGTCCTGGGCCGCCACTGTTCGAGAAGCACGTTCGGGGTCTCTGAGCTCCAGGCGTCTCCATCTCCTTGCGGTGGTGCCTGCCCCTTTTCTTCGCCCTAATCCTCCAGCCCCATCTAATTGCTTTTCAGGTCTTGGGGGTCTTAACCGACACCCAGTTCTCGAGGTACATCCAGAGCCCGCGGCGCACCCCTCTCTCGGCCCTTCACAGGGTTCTCCTTTCTCTTTCCATATTTCCTTCTCCTTCCTTAACTATCCCCAAGGCTTAGAAGGTACCCTGGGCTTTTAAATCAGAAAGTGTTCCTTGACGGAGTGGGCTGGACTCCGGAGCCTCCGGGTCTTCGTCCTGGTTAACTTTGGCTGGCTGCTTCCTTTCTCAGGGTGGTTTTGACTCTTTCTTGAAACAGATGATAACCTTTATCAAGTGTGCTCTCTGTCCTTCTCTGCTCTTCGTTTGTCTTCGAAAAGTTAATTTAGACATTAATTTTAGTTCCCACAAACCTGTTATGCTGCCCAGATTGTTTTAGAGACTCAGTGTCCAGTACATGGCACAGGGAGACATGGGTCAGTTAGGACCTAAAGTTTCTGCCGTGGAGGACTATTTCTTTGTACATTTCAGCATTCCACAGGAAAAATATTTGGGTGCAGTCACTTTTTACAGGATGAGTAGGAGATGCAGTCCATGTGCCAGGCCCTGGGGGTGGGGTCTGATAGGGAAGATTACTGTAGGGCAAGTGTGAGAGGGCCTTGGGAGCCTTATCCTGGAGGGTTATGCAAAACAGTTTTCTAAATAAGCAATGACAGCTTTTTTTTTTTTTTTTTAGAGAGATTTATTTATTTATCACCTACCCCCCGTTGTTTTGCACTTGCTGTCTGCTCTCTGTGTCCATTCCCTGTGTGTTCTGTGTATGCTTGTCTTCTCTTTAGGAAGCACCGGGAACCGATCCTGGGGCCTTCCAGAGTGAGAGAGAGGCACTCAATCTCTTGCGCCACCTCAGCTCCCTGATCATCTGCGTCTCGTATTGTCTCTCCTCTGTGTCTCTTCTTGTTGCGCCATCTTGCAGCGCCAGCTCTCCGCTTGGGCCACCTCACGGTGTGGGCCAGCTTCCTTTTCACAGGAGGCCCCAGGAATTGAACCCTAAACCTCCTATATGGTAGATAGGAGCCCAATTGCTTGAGCCACATCTGCTTTCCGCAATGATAGTTTCAAATTTGGGTGCAAACAAAACAAACCCTAAAAATGCAACAGTATGAGAACATGGTTTTTAAAATTTAACTTTTTTTGTTTATTTTTTGTTCTTGAGAACATTATTTTTAAAATAACCTCATGGCATTGATTTTCTAGAGCCTGAATGGTTAAAGTCCTGTGCCTCCCCACCCCTCTCATTTATGCTAACTGATGTTTTTCGGACAGAACCAAGCCAGTTGTGTATGACAAATCTAAACAGAAGGTTAAACAAATAATGCTCTTTGTTTCCTGAAACATTGTGCCTAGGCAGTTTTCTTGTCATGGGTAAGACTCTTAATCTGTGAATAGATGAATTTTTTTGTTTGTTTCAGAAATAAAAGAAATCAGTATTTTCAAAACAAAGTCCTCTTTTTAAAGTTCTGTTGTTTCTTTTTAGTGATGATGACAGCCTCTTCATATATGACTGCAGTACTGCAGAAAAGAAGCCCCAGGAAAATAAAGGGTGAGACTACGGCGAAGCCCTGCAGGGCCTGGTTAAAGATTTAAATGGGACCCCAGAAGTAATTGTCGTCTCACTCGCTGAAGTCTTAACTCCTGTGCCCTGCTGTGGGTAAAATAGGTTCCTGCTCAGGAAGGAAACATGGAATTAGCTTTCAAGTTAGACAACTTAACACTGCTAAGACTTTTCTAAATACTCTTAATTAGTTTTGTCAGAGTAACACATCACCTTATTGGCTTCTTGAGGTCATGGTATACATTGAAAATGTATTGAAGGCAGATGTAGGAAAATGTTACCTAATTGAAAGATCAAAGCAGGGTGTTTGGCCATTTTGTATTTTAGTATAATTGGTCTGTTGCTCTTTTTTCTTTTCTTTGTTTGTGGATGATTTAAGGATTCCTCATTTCCACGAGGGGGTGGGGCCATCGGCCCCCTGGAGGTCCCTCCAGCTCAGCCCTTCAGATTCTGGCCTGTAGGCCGGGAGATTTCTCTGCTGAGTTAGGTTTTGTGCCTCTAAAATTAGACCTACTTTGAACCACCCCACATCCTGTGGCTCTGGCTGCAGGAATCTCACGTTACTGTCTACCTCTTTTCCCACTGTAAATGAACAAGGCCGTCACAGTTTTCCTGTTCTCTCTTTCAGGGAGGACGGGCAGCCTGTGGATAAGGGGAGTGACACGATTCTGGCTTCCACCTTCTCCATGTCTGGCAGCTATTTTGCTTTAACCGATGACAGTAAGCGTCTGATTCTTTTCCGTACAAAACCATGGCAATGTCTGAGTGTCAGGTATGAAATGCTAATGCTGACTCGTTAAGCTGTTTTTGCAGTTTGTCCTTGCATGTCAATAGCTACACTGACAGTAGCGATAGGATTGACAGTAGTCCTGAACACTGACCTTACTGGCAGGTATGCAGCAGGCACGGCTGGCAGCCCTTTCCATGCATTAACTGCTGCAGACCCTGAACAGCCCTGGGAGGGGGCCGCCTGCAGGTCGCTCAGCTCAGGGGCAGAGCTGGGACCTGAGCCTCGTTGCCCTGGCTGCAGAGTGGGTGCCTGGCTCCCGTGCCCTCCTGCTTTCCAGAAGGAGTACTTCTGGCCCTTCAGCATGTGCTATGAGAGTGCCAAGGGTTTTGCGTCAGTTTCAGCATCCAAGGCACAGTTTCCACTCAGGTGGGCTCTAAGGCAGGGCACCTACTTCTAGTCATCTGAGAAATGGGATGGAGCCCAGTGTTGATGGGGGAGGAAGTTGGGTGCTTGGGTAAGAACATAACATGCCACCAGGCCTGGCTTTTCTCTCGTACCTAGCAAAGCCCTGTAAACTTACCTTCACCTTATTTACCCCTCTTTGGAATCTTTCTCCATCACTTTCTAAAAGGTACACTGCTGCGGTTTTGTAAATCTCATTTCCCAAGTATTGTGGTTTCCAAGCGGCTAAAGCAAATACCATACAGTTGGTCAGCTTACACAACGGGAATTTATTGGCTCATGGTTTTGAGGCTAGAAGACATCAAGGTCATGTGTTCTCCCAAAAGCCTGTGACATTCTGGGGCTGGCTGCCGGTGATCCTTGGTCCTTGGCTTTTCTGTCACATGGCAATGCACATGGCAGCCTCTCTCTTCTCTTGTGGGTTCTGCTGACTTGTGGCTTCTGGCCACTCCCATGAGCAATAGGATTACGGCTCATCCTGATTGAGTTGGGCCCCTCCTTAACTGAAGTCAGCTCCTCAAAAGGTCCCGTTTGCAAAGGTTCACACCCACAGCAGTGGGTTCAGGTTAGGAGCGTGCTTCTCTGGGGTACCCTGGGAAGACCACCCAGGTGCTCTCACAGAGCCAGTGGCGCAGGGTGCGTGCAGGTCTGATCAGGTGGAGTGCATGGTTTCCATTCCTTTGCAGGGTTAGGGCTAGGGTTATGCTAATTCTGCTGTGGCTCTCATGTAAGAGGAGCTTGGAGCACAGTCCCCCCCCATTCCCTCAGTCTGTCCTCCCTGAAGATGCACGAATTGCTCTTTGGTAATCAGATAAGTGCATGCAGGTTGTAGTATTTCAACAACTACCGTTGAGGTACTTCCCTTTGTAGCTAGCTCACACCTGTATTGGAGGCAGCTATTATGAATTTTTATTTCATCTTATTTGGGTCAATAAGATGGGTCAATAGCCGAATTCCAGGTGGCATGAAAAGCAAGGAAGACCCACCCTGCCCTTTATTCCATGCAGGTTAAAAGCACAGTCAAGTAACACTCCTTTGTTTTATTATGAGCATGTTTTTAACGTGTCAGATGGGGTAATAGACGCCCGTGATGTCCAGCAGTTAAACATGGAAAGCTGAAAGGAGGTACCGTGTAACCTAGATCCGCCTCCACCGCCGCCGTCCAGTTCCCTTTCCAGCAGAATGAGACTTAAATGCACGTGGTCATGCACCCAAACTGCCTGCTAATAAGCCGCTTCTTCCAGCTGAGCTCTGTGAAGCCACTGTCGTTACCGCGAATGGCCTGCGGAAATGTCAGGAAACGACACAGGAGCTGTGCTGAGTGTTGGAATTTAGCGTAAAAGCCACAGGTGGCTAGAAGTCTCAGACCCGGAGCCTCTCCGGCCCTCGGTGCTGCTGGGGAAGGCGGCTCTGCTGCTCTCTGGTTGGGTGGCCTTGTTTTGTTTCAGAAACGGTGGGAAAGGAGGGACGCTTAACGTAGGCGGGGTGGTGGCAGAGCCTTCTCCCTTCAGCTTGCAGCCTGGCAGCAAGTGTGCCATGCAGGGCTTCCTCGCGCTCAGCGGGTTCTCAGAGGGGTCTCGTCTTCAAAGCAAAAAACAAATGATCTAAACCAGGGCTTCTTGACCTTTTTTTGTTCCGCAGACCCCTTTGCCAGCCAGGTGAACACCATGGACCCCCTGCTATGTCCACACTATACTGTGTGTTATTTAATAAATACATCACACCTGCATCAGCACGTCCCCACAAGAAGAATGTTTTTTGGATTTCAATTCAAGCTTGCAGAGCCCTTGTTAAGAACCCCTGATCTAAAGGAATCTGATGGTAGATTTTTTTTTTTTTATTAGAGAAGTTGCAGGTTTACAGAAAAGGCATGGTGAAAGTACAGGGCTCACATTTCCCCTCTCATGCACAGTTTTCCCTATTATTAACAGTTTGCATTTGTGTGGGGCTTTTGTGCATTTGTTAAAACTGATGAAATGGTGTTATTATAATTGTACTTTAACCGTAGTCCATTGTTTACATTAGGGTTCACTGTGTTGTACGTCTCCATGGTTTTTTAAAAAAATTTATTCTGGTAATAAGTATATTTCCCATTTTAACCACTTTCAAATATAGAGTTCAGTGGTGTTAATTACATTCACGGTGTCCTGGTCCCTTGGAACCACTTAGTATCACTTTCTGTTGGATGGTTGTGATGGTGATGCTCCTGAAACTTAGTTTCCAGGAGTCACCTGGGGAAGGTGTCTTGTTAAAGTTATTAGGTCCCAGGTGGGGCCTGGGGGGGGGAGGTCTGTCTTTGTAACAAGCTCCCAGTGCTGCTGGGCGCTGGACCACTCTTTTTTTAAGAATGCTTTTCCTTTGTTTTTTTT
>JAQZBX010097006.1:0-11738 GCA_029593785.1 Cabassous unicinctus
ATGGTAGGGCTAGGGTTAGGCTTAGGGTTAGGGTTAGGGTTAGGGTTATGGTTAGGGTTCGGGCTGGTTTAGGTTTAGGTTTAAGGTTAGTTTTATGGTTAGGGTTAGGTGTAGGTTTAGGGCTATTACGAGGGGTTGGGCTCGGTTTAGGATTAGCGTTAGGGTTATGGTTATGTTTAGGGTTAGGGCTGGGTTAGGTATAAGGTTAGGGTTAGGACTAGGTTTAAGTTTAGGGTGAGAGCTAGGGTTACGATTATGGTTAGATTTAGGGTTATGTTTAGCGTTAGGGTTTGGGCTATGTTTAGGGTTATGGTTAGGGTTAGGGTTAGGGTTAGCTTTAGGGCTAGGGTTGGGTATTGGGTTAGGTCTAGGGTTAGGGTTAGTGTTAGGATTAAGTTTAGTGTTAGGGTTAGGTTTAGGGTTCGGTATATGTTTAGGGTTAAGATTAGGATTAGTGTTGGGGTTAGGGTTAGGGATATGGTTATGGTTAGGTTTAAGTTTAGGTGTTGGGGTAGATTTAGGTTTATGGCTAAGTTTTGGGTTTGGTTTATGGTTAGGGCTAGCTGAGGTTTAGGGTTAGGTTTAGGTTTAGGGTTATGGGTAGGTTTAGGGCTAGGACTAGGGCTATGGGTAGTGTTAGTTTTAGGTTTAGCATTAGGGTTAGATTTAGGGCTAGTATCATTGTTAGGCTTAGGATTAGTGTTAGGTTTATGTGGAGGGTAATTGTTAGGGTTAGGGCTATGTTTAGGCTTAGGGTTAGCGTTAGGGCTAGCTTTAGGGTTAGTGTTAGGCTTAGGGCTAGGTTTAGGTTTAGGGTTAGGGCTTGGATTTTGTTTATGTTTAAGGTTACCATTACGGGTAGGGCTAGGGTTACCGTTAAGTTTAGGGTGAGGGATAGTGCTATGGTTAGGGTTATGGTTATGGTTATGGTAAGGATTAGGTTTGTTTTAGGGCTGGGTTAAGGGTTAGTGTTAGGGTTAGGTTTAGTGTTCGGGTTATGGTTAGTTTTATGGCTAGGCTTAGGATTAGGTTTAGGGCTGGTGTTATGGTTAAAGTTAGGTTTAGGGTTAGAGTTAGTGCTAAGGTTAAGGTTAGTGTTAGGGTTACGGTTATGGTTATGGCTAGGGTTATGGTTAGGTTTAGGGATAGGGTTAGGTGTAGGGTTAGGTTTAGGGTTAGGGTAAGGGCCAGGGTTAGGGTTAGGGTGAGGATTACGGCTAACTTTACGTTTAGGGTTAGGTTTAGGGTTAGGGTTAGGGTTAGAGTTAGGAGTATGGTTAGGGTTAGGGTTAGGTTTAGGGCTAGGGTTAGGGTTAGGGTTAGGGCTAGAATTAGGGTTAGGGTTAGGGTTAGGGCTAGGTTTAGGGTTAGGGTTAGGGATAGAGTTATTGTTAGGGTTATGTTTGCTTTTGGGCTCGGGTTATGGTTTGGTTTAGGGTTAGGGTTAGGGCTAGGGTTAAGGTTAGGTTTAGGATTAGGTTTAGGATTAGGGCTAGGTATAGGATTCGGGTTAGGGTTACAAATAGGGTTAGGGTTAGAGTTAGGGTGAGGATTAGGGTTAGGGTTATCACTAGGTTTAGGGCTAGGTTAAGGGTTAGGTTAGGACTAGTGTTAGGGTTAGGGTTAGGTTTAGTGTTAGGGCTAGGGTTAGGGTTAAGTTTAGGGCTAGGGTTAGATTTAGGGTAACGGCCAGTGTTAGGGTTAGTGTTAGGTTTAGGGTCAGTTTTAGAGCTACGGTTAGTGTTAGTGTTAGTGATAGGGTAATGGTTAGGGATACGGTTAGGTTTAGGTTTAGGCTTAGGATTAGGGCTAAGGTTAGTGTTAGGGTTAGTTTTAGGCTTAGGTTTAGGTTTAGATTTAGGATTAGGGTCAGGGCTATGGTTAGGATTAGGGCTAGGGTTAGTGTTAGAGTGAGGGTTGGGGTAATGGTTAGGTGTAGGGTTAAGTTTAGGTTTAGGGCTAGCTTTTGGTTTAGACTTATATTTAGGGAAAGGGTTAAGGTTAGGGTTAGGCCTAGGGTCAGGGTTGCGGTTAGGATTAGGTTTAGGTTTAGGGGTAGGGTAGGATTAGCTTCAGGGTTACAGATAGGTTTAGGGTAAGGGTTAGAATTAGGGTTAGGTTTAGGGTTAGGGCAAGTGTTAGGATTAGGGTTAGTGCTAGTGTTAGGTTTAGGGTTAAGTTTAGGATTAACCTTAGTTTTATGGTTAGGGTTAGGGCTAATTTTAGGGCTTGTACAAGGTCTAGGGCAAGGGCTTGGTGAGGGAGAGTTTTAGGGTTATGGTTAGGTTTAGGGTTAGGGTTGGCCTGGGGTTAGGTCTAGGACTAGGGCAATGGCTATGGTTACTATAAGGTTTAGGGTTAGGGTTTGCGTTAGGACTGGGTTTAGTTTATGGTTAGGGTTAGGGGTAGGTTTAGGGTAAAGTTTAGGGTTAGGTTTAGTGTTAGGTTTAGGCCTTGGGTTAGGTCTAGGACTAGGGCAATGGCTAGGGTTAGTGTTAGGGTTAGGGTCAAGTTTAGGGTTAGGGTAGGGCTAGTGTTAGGTCTAGGACTAGGGCAAGTTCTAGGGTTAGAGCTAGGGTTACAGTTAAGGTTAGGTTGATGGTTAGGTTTAATGCTAGGGTTGGGGTTACGGTTGGGTCTAGGGTTAGGGTTAGGGTTAGGGTTAAGGTTAGGTTTAGAGCTAGGTTTAGGTTGAGGATTAGGGCTTGTTGTAGGATCAGGTTTAGAGTTAGGGTTAGGTTTAGGTGTAGGTTTATGGTTAGGTTTAGAGTTAGAATTAAGATTAGTGTTTGGATGAGGGTTAGGGTTAGGGTAAGTGTTATGGTTATGTTTAGGTTTAGGGTTTGGTCTAGGGTTATGCCTAGGTTTAGGGTTAGGTTAAGGGTTAGCGTTAGGGTTAGGTTTAGGTTTAGGTTTAGGGTTAGGTTTAGGATTAGGGTTAGGGTTAGTGTTAAGGTTATTGTTAGGGTTAGGGTTAGGTTTAGGTGTTGGGTTACGGTTAGTTTTTGTGCTAGGGATAGTGTTATGCAGAAGTTTAGGGCTAGATAAATGGTTAAGGTTAGGTTTAGGTTTAGTGTTAGGTCTTGGTTTAGCCTAGCACTAGGGCTAGGGCTAGTGCTGGGTTAGGGTTAGTGTTTGGGTTAGTGCTAGTGTTAAGCTTATGGTTCAGTTTAGGGTTAGGGTTAGTGCTAATGTTAGGGTTAGTGTTAGTGTTAGGGTTTGGGATAGGGTTAGTGTTAGAGTTAGGGTTAGATTTAGGTTTAGGTGTAGGGTTAGTGTTAGGCTTAGTGTTAGGTTTTGGTTTAGGGTTAGGGCTAGCTTTAAGGTTATGGTTAGGTTTAGCGTTAGGGTTAGGTTCTGGTGTAGCGTAAGGTTTAGGTTCAGGGCTAGGGTTAGGGCTATGGTTAGGTTTAAGGCAAGCTTAAGGGATAGCGTTAGGGTTAGAGCTAGGGCTAAGGATAGTGTTAGGGTTAGGGATAGGATTAGGGTTAGGTTTTGTATTAGGGTTAAGGTTAGCTTTAGGGATATGTTTATGTTTAGGGCTAGGTTTGCATTAGGATTAGGGCTATGGTTATGGTTACGGTTAGGGTTAGTGAAAGGTTTCGAGTTAGAGTTAGGATTAGGATTAGTGTTAGCTTAGGGCTAGGTCAAGTGTTCGGGTTATTGTTAGGGTTAGCGGTTGGGTTAGGGTTAGTGTTAGGGTTAGGTCTAGGGTTATGGTTACTTTTAAGGTTAGGGTTAGGATTTGGGTTAGGTTTTGTATTAGGGTTAAGGTTAGCTTTAGGGATAGGTTTAGGGTTAGGGCTGGGTTTGCGTTAGGGTTAGGGCTTGGGTTATGGTTACGGTTAGAGTTAGTGTAAGGTTTAGTGTTAAGTTAGGTTTAGGATTAATGTTAGGGTTAGGGTTAGGTTAAGGGTTCGGTTTATCGTTAGGGTTAGCGGTAGGGTTGGGGTTAGTGTTAGGGTTAGGCCTAGGGTTATGGTTAGTTTTAGGGTTAGGGTTAGGTTTAGGGTTAGTTTTAAGATTAGGATTAATGTTAGGGTTAGAGTTAGGGTTATGGTTATGGTTAGTGTTAGGGTTAGGTTTAGGTGTTGGTTTAGGGTTAGGTTTAGGGCTGGGGTTAGTGTTAGGTTTAGGGTGAGGGCCAGTTTAAGGGTTAGGGTTAAATTTAGGTTTAGGGTTAAGCCAATGGTAAGGATTAGTGTTAGGTTTAGGTTTAGGCTTAGGGTTAGGGTTAGGTTTAGGGCTAGGGTTTGGGTTAGGCTTAGGGTTAGGGCTAGGGTAAGGATTACGGCTAGGGTTAGTGTTAGGGTTAAGTCTAGGGTTATGGTTAGGGTTATGTTTAGGGTTTGCATTAGGGCTAGGATTATGGTTAGGGTTAGTTTAGGGTTAGAGCTAGGGTTAGGGTTAGGGTTAGGATTAGGTTTAGGGTTTGTGCTAGGGTTAGGATTATGGTTAGGTTTACAGCTAGGGTTAGGGTTAGGGTTAGCGTTAGGTTTAGGGTTATGGTTAGGTTTAGGGCTACAGTTAGGGTTAGGGTTAGGACTAGAGTTTGGGCTAGGTTTAGGTTTAGGGTTAGGGCTAGTGTTAGGGTTAGGTTTAGGGCTAGTGTTAGGTTTAAGGTTAAGTTTAGGGTTATGGATAGGGCGAGGGATAACTTTAGGGTTAAGTCTAGAGTTATGGTTAGGGTTAGAGTTAATTGTAGGTTTAGGGTTTGGGTTAGGATTGGGTTAGGGCTAGTTTTAGGGTTATGGCTACAGTTATCATTAGGGTTAGTGGTAGGGTTAGAGTTAGGTTTAAGGTTAGGGATAGTGTTAGTGTTAGGGTTAGGGTTATGGTTAGCGTTAGGTTTAGGGCTAGGGTTAGGTTTATGGTTAGGGCTTGTGTTAGGTTTAGGGTTAAGTTTAGTGTTTGGGTTAGGGCTAAGGTTAGGTATAGGGTTACGTTTAGGGTTAGGGTTAAGGCTAAGCTTAAGTTTAGGGAAAGGTTTAGTGTTAGGGTTAGGTTTAGGTGTAGGTTTAGGGTTAGGGTTAGACCAGGGTTTAGAGTTAGGGATAGGGTTATGGATAGCTTAAGAGTTAGGGTTAGGTTTAGGGCTAGGGTTAGGGTTAGGGTAAGGCTTAGGATTAGGTATAGGTTTTGTGTTTGGGTTAGGGTTAGGTTAGGGCTAGGGTAAGGATTATGGTAAGGGTTAGGGATAGGGTTAGGTTTAGGGCTAGGTTTAGGCTTAGTTTTAGTATAAGGGGGTGGGGCAGCTTTACTTTTAGGGTTAGGGTAAAAGTTAGGTTTAGTGCTAGGGTTATGGGTAGGGTAAGGCTTAGGATTAGGTATAGGTTTAGGGTTAGGGTTAGGTTTAGGTTTAGGGCTAGGGTAAGGATTATGATAAGGGTTAGAGATAGGGTTAGGTTCAAGTCTAGGACTAGGGCTATGGCTAGTGTTAGGTTTAGAGTGAACGTAAGTGTTAGGGATAGGGTTAGTTTTATGTTTAAGGTTAGGTGTAAGGTTAGGGTTAGGGTTAGTGTCGGGTTAGGGATAGGGTTAGGGTTAGTGTTATGTTTAGGGTTAGATTTAGGTTTAGGGTAGGGCTAGGTTTAACGTTCTTGTTAGGGCTAGGGTTATGGTTTGGGTTAGAGTTAGGTTTATGATTAGGGTTAGCGTTAGGATTTGGGTTAGGGTTAGGGCTCTGGTTTGGGTTAGGGTTAGGGTTAGGGTTATGTTTAGTGCTAAGTTTAGGGTTAGGAATAGGGTAAGGGTTACTTTTAGGTGTATTGTTAGGGTTAGTTTTAGGGCTAGGTTTAGGTTTATTGTTAGGTTTATGTTTAGGGTTATGTTTAGGGATAGGTTTAGGGCTAGGGTTATCTTTAGGGTTAGTGTTAGGGTTAAGTCTTGGGTTAGGCTTAGGGTTAGGGATATCGTTAGAATTATGGGTAGGGATAGTGTTAGGGTTAGGGAAAGGGCTAGGTTTAGGTTTAGGGTTAGGGTTAGGTTTAGGGCTAGTGTTAGATTTAGGATTAGGGCTAGTGTTAGGGTTAGGTTTAGGTTTAGGTTTAGGGTTAGAGTTAAGGTTAGGTTTATGGTTAGGTTTAGGCACAGGGTTAGGGTTTGTGTTCGGGTTAGGCTTATGTTTAGGGTTAGTGTTAGGGTTAGGGTTAGTGTTATGGCTAGGGTTAAGTTTAGGTTTAATGTAAGGTGTAAGTTTAGGGTTAGGTTTACTGTTATGGTTAGGTGTAGGGTTAGGTTTAGGATTAGAGTTAGTTTTATGCTTAGGGCTAGGTTGAAGTTTAGTATTAGTGTTAGGGCTAGGGTTAAGTTTATGGTTAGGGCCAGCGTTATGGTTAGGTTTAGGGTTATGTTTAGCGTTAGGGGCAGGGTTACGGTTAGGATTATGTTTAGGGTTAGGGCTAGGGTTAGGTTTAGATTAAGGGTAAAGGCTATGGTAAGGATTAGGTTTAGTTTTATTGCTGCGGTTAGGTTTAGGTTTAGGATTAGTGTTAGGTTAATGGTTAGGGTTAGTGGTAGGGTTAGTGTTAGGTTTAGGGCTGGTGTTAGGTTTTGTGTTAGGTTTAGGGCTAGGGTTAGTGCTAAGGTTAAGGTTAGGGTTAGGGTTTCGGTTAGGTTTAGGGCTAGTGTTAGGTTTAGGGTTAGGCATAGTGTTAGCATTAGGGTTAGGGTTCGGGGTAGGGCTAGAGTTAGGGTTAGGTTTAGGCTTAGGGCAAGCTTTAGGGTTAGGGTAAGGGTAAGGGCCAGGTTTAGTGTTAGGTTTAGGGCTAGGGTTGTGGTTTGGGTTATGTTTAGGGTGAGTGTTTGGGCAAGGGTTACGTTTTGGGTAAGGATTAACATAAGTGCTAAGCTCAAGGTTAGGGTTAGGGTTACGATTAGGTTTAGGTCTAGGGTTAGGCTTAGGGTTAGGGATAGGGTTAGTGTTAGGCCTATTATTAAGGTTAAGGTTAGATTTATGTTTAGGTTTAGGGCTAAGGTTAGGGTTAGTGTTAGGATTATGGGTAGGTTTAGGGTTAGGTCTAGGGTTAGGGTTAGGGTTAGGGCTAGTATTAGGCCTAGAGTTAGGTTTAGGTTTCGAACTAGGGTTAGGGTTAGGGTTAGGCCTAGTATTACTGTTAGTGTTAGGTTTAGGGTTAGGGCTACGTTTAGGGTAATGTTTAGGGTCAAGGTTAGGTTTAGGGTTAGGTGTAGGTTTAGGGTTAGGGTTTGGGCTAGTGTTAGGGTTAGGGTTAAGTTTAGGCTTAGGGTTGGTCTACGATTAATTTTAGGGTCAGGGCAAGTGTTATGGTTAAGGTTAGAGTTAACATTAGGTTTAGGGTTATGGTTAGGATTAGGGTTAGGTTGAGGGCTAAAGTTAGGGTTAAGACAAGGTTTATGGTTAGGTTTAGGGCTAGGGTTAGGGTTAGGCATAGGGCTATTGTTAGGTTTATGTTTAGGGTTAGGGCTAGGGATAGGGTTAGGTTTATGGCTAGGGTAAGGATTAGGGTTAGGGTTAGGACTGCGGTTAGGTTTAGGGTTAGGTTTGGGTTTAGGTTTATGGTTAAGGTAAGGGCTTGGTTAGGGTTAGGTTTAGGGCTAGTGTTAGGTTTAGGGTTAGGTTTAGGTTTAAGTTTATTGCTAAGTTTAAGTTTAGGGTTAGGTTTACGTTTAGGTTTATGGCTTGGGTTAGGGTTAGTGTTAGGCATAGGGTTAGGTGTAGGGTTAGGGTTCGGTTTAGGGCTAGGTTTAGAGATAGGGTTAGGGTTAGGGTTAGCTTTAGTGTTAGGGTTAGGGTAAAGGCCAGGGTTCGTGTTAAGTTAAAGGCTAAGTTTATGGTTTGGGTTATGTTTAGGGTTAGGTTTAGGGCAAGGGTTATGGTTAGGGTTATGGTTAGGCCTAGGGTTAGGGTTAGGGTTAAGATAAGCATTAGGGCTAAGGTTAAGGTTAGGGTTTGGGTTATGGTTAGGTTTAGGTCTAGGGTTAAGGATAGGGTTAGGGATAGGGTTAGTGTTAGGCTTGGTGTTACTTTTAAGGTTAGGTTTACTTTTTGAGTTAGGGCTAAGGTTTGGGTTAGGGTTAGGATTAGGGTTTGGTTTATTGTTAGGGTTAGGGTTAGGTTTTGTTTTAGGGTTAGGGTTAGGATTAGGATTAGGTGTAGGTTTTGGGTTAGGGTTAGAGTTGCGGCCTAGTTTAGTGTTAGGGTTAGGTTTAGGGTTAGAGTTAGGTTTAGGGTTAGGGTAAGGGTTAGGGTAAGGCTAGCTTGAGGGTTAAGGTTAGGGTTAGGGCTAAGGTTAGGATTAAGGATAGGGCTAGATTTATGGTTAGGTTTCAGGTTAGGGTTAGGGTTAGGGTTAGGGTTACGTTTAGGGTTATGTGTAGGGTTAGGGCTAAAGTTCGGGTTAGGGTTAGGGTTAGGCCTGGGCTTACGGGTAGGGGTAGAATTAGGGTTAGGGTTATGGTAATGTTTAGAGCGATGTTTAGGGTTAGCTTTAGGGCTAGAGTTAGGTTTAGGTTTAGTTGTAGGGTTAGGGTTAGGGCTAGGGTTAGGTTTATTGTTAGGGCTAGGTTTAGGGTTAGGGTTAGGACTAGTGTTAGTGTTAGGTTTAGGTTTAGGTTTAGGGTTAGGGCTAGGGTTAACATTAGGTTTAGGGCTAGCGTTATGTTTCAGATTAGAGTTAGGGATAGGTTTAAGGATAGGGTTAGGATTAGGGTAATGTTTAAGCTGGGGTTAGGGTTATGTTTACGCTTATCATTAGGATTAGTGGTATGGTTATGTTTAGGGCTTTGGTTAGGGTTAGGTTTAGGGTTAGCTTAAGTTTAGGGCTAATGTTAGGGTTAGTGTTAGGTTTAGGACTAAGGTTTGGGTTAGGTTTAGGTGGAGGGATAGGGTTAGGTTTAGGGCTAGGTTTTAGGATAGGGTTAGGGTTAGGTTTTGGGTTAGTGTTAGGGTAAGTATTATTGTTAGGGTCAGCTTTATGATTACTGTTAGGTTTAGGGCTGGGTTTGCATTAGGCTTAGGGCTGGGGTTATGTTTAGGGTTAGGGTTAGGTTTAGGTTTACGGTTAGGTTTAGGATTAGGATTAGGTTTAGGGATAGGGCAGAGTTAGCGTTCGGCCAGGTTTATGGTTTGTGTTAAGGTTAGGGTTGGGGTTAGGGTTGGATTAGAGTTAGTGTTAGGATTAGTTTTATGGTTATGGTTAGGCTTAGGGTTAGGTGTTTGGTTAGTGTTAGGTTTAGGGCTAGGGTTAAGTCTAGTACTAGGACTAGTGCCAGTGCTAGGTTTAGGGTTAGTGTTAGGTTTAGGGATATGCTTAGAACTGGTTTTAGGGTTAGGCTTAGGATTAGGTTTTGGGTTAGTGCTAAGGTTAGTGTTAGGGATAGGGTTAGGGTTCGGGTTAGGGTTAGGTTTAGGGTAAGGTTTAGTTTTAGGGTTAGGGCTAGCTCGAGGTTTAAAGTTAGTATTCGGCCTAGGGTTAGGGTTAGGTTTACGTCTAGGCTTATGGATAGGGTTAGGGTTAGGTTTAGGGTTAGGGTTAGATTTAGGGTTAGGTTTAGTGTTAGGGCTCACTTGAGGGTTCAGATTATGTTTAGGGCTTGGGTTAGGTTTAGGGTTAGGGCTAGGGTTATGGTTAGTTTTAGGGTTAGGGTTAGAGGTAGGGGTAGGGTTATGTTTAGAGTTATGGTTAGGGTTAGGGCTAGGTTTAGGGTTAGGTTTTTGGTTTGATTTATGGCTACGGTTAGGATTAGGGTTAGTTTTAAGGCTGGGGTTAGAGTTAGGTTTAGAATTAGGGTTATGGTTAGGGTTAGGTTTAAGTTAAGGATTAGGCTAAGGGTTAGGTTTAGGGCTAAGGTTAGTTATAGGGCTAGGGATAGAGTTATGTTTAGGGTTAGGGTTAGGGCTAGGGTAAGGATTCGGTTTAGGTTTAGGGTTAGGTCTGGCTTTAGGGTTAGGGTTATTGTAAGGGCTAGGGTTAGTGTTAAGGTTAGGGTTAGTGTTATGATTTGGGTTATGTTTAGGGTTTGGGTTAGGGCTACGGTTAGGTTTAGGGATAGTGTTCAACTTGGGTTAGGTTTAGGGTAAGGATTATATTTGGGGTTAGTGTTAGGGTTAGGGCTACGGTTATGATTGGGCTTAGGTTTAGGGTTAGGGTTAGTGTTATGGAAAGAGCTAGGGTTAGAGTTAAGGATATGGTTAGGGTTAGGGCTAGGTTAAGGATTTGGGTTAGTGTTAGGGCTAGGGTTATGGTTTGGGTTAGGGTTAGGATTATTTTTAGGGTTAAGTTTAGGTTTAGCACTAGGGTTACGGTTAGGGTTAGAGCCAGTGATAGGGTAAAGGTTAGGTTTAGGGTTTCTGTTAGTGCTAAGTTAAGGTTAGGTTTAGTGTTACGGTTAGGTTTAGGGCTAGGGTTAGGGTTGGCATTAAGGAAGGGTTAGGGTTAGGCCTAGTATTGTTGTTATGGTTAGGTTTAGTTAAAGGGTTAAGGCTAAGGTGAGGTTTAGGTTTAGGACAGGGTTAGGGTAAGGGTGAGGGCTAGGGTTAGGGTTAGGGTTAGGGTTTGTGTTAGGTGTTGGGTTAGTGTTAGGTATAGGACTGGGGTTTAGGTTAAGGTTAGGGTTAGGGTTAGGGCTAGAGTAAGGGTTAGGTTTAGGGCTAGTGTTAGGGCTAAGACTAGGGCTAAAGCTAGTTAGGATTAAGTGTAGGGTTAGGGTTAGAGTTATGTGTAGGGTTAGTAATAGGGTTAGGGCTAGGGTTAGTGTTAGGGTTAGGGTTAGGATAATGCCTAGAGTTAGGGTTGGGATTAGGGTAACTCTTAGGGCAATTGTTATGGCTACGGTTAGGGGTCGTGTTAGGCTTAGGGCTAGGGTTAGGTTTAGGGTTACTTTTAGGTTTATGGTTAGGGCCAGGGTAAGGATTAGGGTTAGGGTTACTGTGAGGGTTAGTGTTAGGATTAGGGATAGTGTTAGGATTTGAGTTAGGTTTTGGGCTAAGTTTAGCATTAGGGATAGGGTTAGGACTAGGGTTAGGTTTAGGTTAAGGTGTATTGTTAGGGTTACAGTTAGGGTTAAGAATAGGGTTAGGGCTAGATTAAGGGTTATGCTTAGGGTTAGGGCTGGCTTAAAGGTAAGGGCTAGGGTTAGGGCTATGTTTCGGGATAAGTTTAAGGTTAGGGTTAGTATTAGTTTAAGTATTAGTGTTAGGTTTAGGGTTAGGGCTAGGTTTAGTGTTATGGTTAGTGTTAGGTTTAGGGTTTGGGCTGGTGTAAGGGTTAGCTTTAGGGCTAGTGTTAGGGATTGGGGTAGGTTTAGGGTTAGGTTTAGGGCTAAAGCTAGGGTTAAGGTTAGGTTTAGGCTTAGGATTAGGGTTTCTGTTCGTGTTAGGGCTAGGTTTAAGGTTAGGGTTAGGGTTAGGGCTTGTTTTAGGTTTAGGGTAGCGTTAGGGCTAAGGATAGGGTTAGGGTTAGATTTAGGGTTCGGGTTAGGTTTAGGGTTAGGTTTAGGCTTAGGGATAGCATGAGGGTTAGGGTTAGTGATAAGGCTAGCGTTAGGGTTAGGATTAGGGCTAAGGTTATGTTTAAGTTTTAGGGTAGTGTTGGGGTAGTTGTAGGCTTACGTTTAGGGCTATGGTTAAGGTTAGGGCTAGGTTAAGTATAGGTTTAGGGTTAGGGTTAGGGCTAGGTTTAGGATTAAGTTTAGTGTTAGGGCTCGGGTTAGAGTTAGTGTTAGTATTAGGGTTATGGTTACGTTTAGGGTTAGGGCTA
>JAQZBX010097007.1:0-11737 GCA_029593785.1 Cabassous unicinctus
CTTGCCTTCACCAGGAGGCCCATTTTTTATTTCCTTTTTGAAACTTCCTGTTTCAGCATTACTCAAGGCAGTGTCACAAACCCAGTTTCCCCTTGCCTAGGGGAACTTCTCTAAGAGGGCATTGTTTACAAATCTAGTGGAGCAGAACTTTGGCCAGTGAACAGCTCCACTCTTAAGGGGAATTGCAGCCCAGATTAAATAACAATATTTTATCATGTTTTTTTTTACTTTTTCCTTTATATTCTGGAAGATCATCCTATTTCCTAACTTTGTTCCTAGCAGACTGTTCTCAGGTACCTCTGGTAAAGTTTCTTGCTGGCTGCTTTTAGAATTTGTCTTTCCCATTTTCCCTGAGATTTCCGAGGAGTTGCTGGCCCTTGGTATTACCTCCTGCCCTGTGTCTTGTCCGAGACGTCTCGTATTATACTCAATCTCGCTGACTCAACAGGAGCTTTCAGAACTAAGTCCCCCCTCTTCAAGCCACTCAGGCCCCAGGCACAAAACCTCTTACCTGGGTCTGTGCACAGACTTACATGAAGTCTCTTATCTCAGGGTTTTTTTTTGTTTTATTTTGTTTTTTTGTGGTTCGGACCTTTTCCCTGCACGTCTGTCTCATCCTCTACTTCCTTCAGGTCTGGTGACAGGGAGAGACCTCTGATTTTTCCTATGCTGAAGGCCACCTAAAACTTCGGCGGGATGTCCTGCCAATCGGAGAAGGAGTTGGAGGGTCTCTCCTCATCCCTGTGATCCTGGATGAGCCCCCAATTGAGTGGGTTGGTGACCACTTACTCAAAATGAAAGTTCTGAAGATGGAGAGTTGGACTAGAGCCAACAGTAATTTCTTTCTTTCTCATGAGAAAGGGCACACGCCCAGGCTAATGGAAGCGGGCAAGTGTGCGTGATCAATCTAAGAACAAAGATTATATAGTTCCCCTGACGCAATGTCCCAGTTCCCTCCCTCCCCAACCTTACCCATCTCCCATTGGCTGGGAGTTGTGGGCTTACACTCTTAGGCGCAAAAACTAACCCAATCCTAAGGCGAAAAGTGTAAGGGTAAGTTCTCAGTGTCTAAGTGTGGATTTTTGGGGAAGTGACTCAAACAAGAATGTGGGAGGATTAGATAAGGGGGAACAGGGAAAAGTTCTGAAAAGCCACCTAGAATGTGGGAGGGTTAGATAAGTGGGAACAGGAAATTCAGTTTGAGAAGAGGCCACTCTTCGTTCTGTTTCTCTCATGTGTAAGGTCTTCATGACTCCCTTTCAGCTGATCGCTTCAGGGAGGAGTGCCTGATTTACTGAGCCATCGGGTACTCCTGGTGTGGTTCTGCCGGGCTTTGCCTTGAGACGTTATTCCTGTGAGCAGAACTAAAGCAATGTGATTAATTTACTTCAGGGAACTAAGCATAAAGAGTAAACTCGTAAGATTAGATGAATAGAAAACCAGCTCAGTTTTCAGGAAGGGTATTAGGAGATCCAGAACGGCTTAAATGAGAATACTTGTTCAATATTCAATGCTCTCAGTTGAATATTGAACTCTCGAGTACACACCTAGGGGTGTGATTGCCGGGTCATATAATAATTTAATACTTATCTTTCTTAATACTTACTTCTCTTTCTGGGGAAAGATTTCCACAGTGGCTGCACCATTTGGCATTCCCCAAGCAATGAATGAGTGCTCCTATTTCTTCACATCCTCTCCAACACTGTAATTTTCTGTTTCTTTAATAGTAAGCATTCTAGCATTTCATGGTGATTTTGACTTGCATTTCCCCAATTGCTAATGATGTTGAGCATCTTTAAATGTGCTTTTTCTCCCCCCACACTCTCTTCCCCCCAGCTTTCTCTGCTGCTGCCCCGGGGAGGTGACTCAGCCTTCCAGGGCCCTTCTGATCCTGCCGCGCCTGTGCCCTGGGACGGAATCATGGTTGCCGAGTAGATGGTCCCTGCCAGCCCACCAGGGTCCAACTGGGGGAACCCAACAGGTGCCTGGGTCCCATCAAATCCCCCCGTTCCGCCGTCTGGTGAGGGTTAGGACGAGGGAAAGGTAGAGTGTTAGGTTATAGACTGGAGAGTGCCCAAGTGACTGATTCAAGGATCGTTCAGAAAATTATCCCTGTCGACTGTCACCCCCAAGCCCCTACCCCTCGGCAAACAGCAGCTGCCAGAACGGGCCTCGGCCCAGTGTGTGCCCCAGTGGAGCCTCCCATGCCTCATCTTCCCTGAGCCTCTGGAGTTGCCTGAGCCTGGTGCTGGAACTGGACAGGAGTCGCCTGGCCTGCATGGGCCTAGGAATGTCTGTCCCCTGGCCCGGCAGCCTCCGTGGAGGAGGGATGCGGCGACCTGGGGTTGATTCACAAATCGTTTTCTGGGCCCCCATCGGCGGCAGGTCACTGGACCTGTTGAACCCTTCAGGCCACAGTGTCCCCGCAGGATGCCACGGAAAGAAACACACCGTCCACCCTCCGCGCCTGCTCTTGCAAGGGGAGCTCGGCCTCCAGTGTCCCTCCCGACTGGGCGGTGCTCTGGCACCTCCTCGTGGCCACCTGGTAGGTCATCTGGGAGGACCGGCCCACGCCCAGCCGCCGGCATCACGCGGTTGACCTCTCGCCAGGGACAGGACAGGGACCAGGTGGTCCGAACCCAGGGTTCCCAGAGGGAGGTAGAGTGAGGGTTAGGATGAGGGAGACGTGGCCTGTTCATTGTCGGTTGAAAGACAAAGTTATTTTGAACGTGCAGATGAGCTGGACCCATGAGAGACCTCAGTCACACCTGGTGTCTGGTGGCTAGTGTCCTGCCACAATATGCTCAGACCATATCTGGAGGTCAGCAATTGTGGGTGATGGCCTGGAGGGGTGTGCTCAGACCCCCTCCCACCCCTGCTGTGCCCTGTGGTGCCCTTGTGTTGGGTGAATGTCACCAAAATGCTCCAAGTCCACCATAGAGGCACAAATGGGAGCCAGCTGGCTGGAAGGCTCTGAGAAATGGAATCCCTTTGTCCGACCTAGGTGCATCCATCTCCCCTTTGTCCCATGAGGCTCCAGAAAATGTCCCAACCTGCGACTCTGCACCCACCGCAGCCTCCTGAGGCCCCTGGGCAGTCCCCAGCTGTTCTGAGCTCTGGGAGAGAACCCAAGTCCACTCCCACAGCCAGAACCACGGCGTGTAGGCCCGGGAGCTCCCAGGTGGGCTTTCCCCTGATCAGTAGCTGTCCTTGGGCCCCTGGGGAGCTCAATCTTTTCGCAGGCCCTTTGGGCAGTGGGAAGGTGACCCTGCTGAACCTTTCAGGCCTGGACTCTAAACACAGCAATCCTCCCTCGTTTCCTGGCCAGGAAAAGCGAGGTTCTCGAGGCTGTTGGCAGGAGAGTGCCGGGGAGGCCCTTAGGCGCCCCCTTCGGTCTGAAGAAAACGTGCCCAGGTCCCCTGCAGAGACTGCAACAGGCTGGTGTGGGATGGGGTGGGCAGGCAGTGCCTGGCACGGCTCCAGATTGGCGGGTGTCCCTATAGAGACCGGGTGGTCTTGGGAGCCACCTGGAAATGTTTGTGAGGACCCCTGCCTTCTGCCCCTGGGTGCCTCAGAGTCCGCCCAAGAGGGCCATGGGTGTGGGAGCACTAGCCATGGAGCAGGCTGGGGCCCCCAGGGTACAGCCGGGGCAGGGTCCTCTTGGTGGGCGGGGCAGTGATGGGGCTCAGCGGTGGGGGAGATCCGTCCTTCTGCCAGGAGGGGCTCTCAGACAGGGTCTTTTCCTCGGAGAGCCTCGCCTGGCCTGCCAACCTTGGGTCTTTCCTTCGGAAGCCTGTGGGGTTAGGAAGCTGGGCAGGGTCTGTCCAGAGTCCCTGTACCTCCAGGGAGCCTGGGGGTGGGGCCCTCCTCCCCCCCCCTTCCCCACCCTGTATCCTCTCAAGGGAAAACCCTTCGGCTCTGACTCCACACCCACGCCATCAGAGTGAGGTCCGCAGCCCTCCTTGCCTCAGGCACATGGGCTCTGCTGTCCCGTCACCTGGCATTCCCTTTAGGACGGTTGTCCACCGAGCCGTCGCCATCGCGTCGTCTTCGGCGTCGTCGCCCTGAAAGGGCGCTTCTGGATCCCACCAAGTGGGTGTGGTCGAAGGAAGGTGGTATGGGGGCCCAGCACGTCCCAACGCTCCGCGCACGGGCTGTTGCGGCTCTTCTTGGAAAAGCCTTCAGGAAACTTCCTGTGAGGGCAGAGCAGGCCTCGGGCCCCGAGGGAGGCGCACGCGGTGGTGCACGCTCGGCCTCGCTCGCTCTCGTGCCTGGGCTCAGTGCCCCCGCCGCCCCAACAGGCTCGGCCCCTCTCCAGAAGGGGCCCGCGGGCCCCCCACTGCCCCCGCCAGCGCGAGGGTGGCTCCCTGCGGCCCCCGGCTGGCGCCACCTAGTGGCCGCCTCGCCGCTCGTTCCGGAGGTGCGGCCCGAGGGGGCCGTGGGGGCATCAGGTGGGGTGGCCGCTCCCAGCGCCTAGGCAGGTACTAGGTGGTCCCAGTGCAGGCTCCAGCGAGAGACCGCTGGGGTGACGGTTCCCCTTAGGGTGAAGCCGCGGATTAGCTTGAGTCAAATTCCGGAAGCCACTTTCGGAAGGAAATCCGCCCGTGCCAGGGCTCGAGCCTTGCTCCTTGCCCTCAGAGCCGGCGACCGGGTCTGAGCCTGGGTGGGTGGGAGGAGGGTCTCGCGCACATCCCTGTCCCTGCGCCCCTGACGCACAGGTGGGCCCGGCATGTCCACGGCGCGACCCTAAAAATCCCCGTTTATCCCTCGGTCCAAGGGAAGCACTTGACCCTTGGGAGGGCATCGCGGTCCTGGCCCCTCAGGGTTTCTGGCCCGGCGCCGCCACCACCCGCCCCCTCCAACCACCCCATATGGGGGGCAGGTGCCGGAACACGACCACGTGCGTCTTGAGGGGAGCGAGGCCATCCCGGAGCAGAGTGGCCCTGCAGGATCGTTTTTCATCTGCCACTCCTTCAGCCCAGAGCACCCACCGCGATTGAGGAGAGGTGGGAGGCGGGAGGCGGGTCCTAGCCCGCATCGGCCAATGGACAGTTTTCAAGTCTCCTGCGGAGACTGCATGGTCTGTCCCTGTGGGAGTAGGAGGGCGTCTTGCTGAGACCCGTGGCATCAGGGCTCAACTGGAAACATTTCCAAGGACCACGCCTGCCTCTGGGTCCCGCTGAACCCGCCTAAGAAGGGCAAGGGTGTTGGGGGACCAAACATTGAGCTCCTGCCCACGTCCATCGCTGCCAGGGCAGGGGTCTCATCATAGGATGCGGGGTTTAGGGGTGGGGGAGTGCGGGACGTGGGCAGGGCTTCCTGGCAGGCATCACAATCTGAGCCAAACCCAGCTGTGGTATGGAAGCTGGTGGTGGAGGGTGGGCAGGGTTAGGGTCCCTCTGCCTCAGCTCAGGAAGCCCGTGGGGGTGGGAACCCCAGATTCTGTGTGGCCTCAGGGCCTCTTTCCCTCCCTCCCATGGGTGGTTTCTCTCCTCCTTGCTGACTTCCCAAGGCCATAAGTCCTTTCACTGTAGAAACCCTTGTTTAACTGGATTTTGTCTAGGTCCTTGGCTAAACTGCAGGAAACGAATTTCAAGAGCATGCCACGTTGATTAGGCCAGTAATTTATTAAGGAATGGTGAGAAGAGAAATGGGAGAAAGTAACAGATCATGGGTCCCAGGTAGAGAGGAAGGGGCTGAAGAGTGATAAAGAGGCTGATTTACAGACTACAATTTCCCATTATAGATTATAAATGCCCAGGTTTACTTGTGTGTTGATCCATGAGGGGGCAAAGAAGGCCTGAATAAGGCACGAACAGGCACCGGGACAGGGCGAAGGCAAGAGAGAGATTCGACCTTTGCGCTTGCTTTTTAAAGCATTAATTATTCCGCCCCTTTGTTAATGGCATGGGAGGAGCCCAGCTGTTTGCTGTTTTGATTGATTACCCCACCCATCAATCCCCCATGAGGCCCAATGATAAGGTCCTTGGGAAATATCCAGGGTTTCTCCTGGCTTCTGGAGGAACTCTTGTTCTGAATGGCAGAACCTTGTGAGGGTCTTCCAGCAGCCATCTTGGGGGTATCAATAGCCACGTGGACGTCTTGCCAGGTTCCAGATCCATCTATTGATTCCCTATTTTACTAGCCTGCTTCACTCGGGCTCTTCCTCCAAATCCACACCCTCAGCTTGATGTCCATTCCACACAGGCATGTGGACGCTGGTCATCCATCACCTGTGGATTTCCTTTTAGGATTGGCTCTGGCCTTGCTGTGCTTCATTCTTCTTTTTTTCCATTGTGTCACCTTTGGTGTCATCCAGGAACGTGGACGATTTAAGGATGGTGAGATCACAGGGTCCGCCCACGTCCACATGCCTTGTACATAGGCGCACACAGTCGTGCATGGTGGCTTTCCACAGAAGAGGCTTTGGAAAATTTCCAGGACTCCTTATGAGCCTAGAGGCTGGCCACAAGGCCCAGGGAGGACGGCTGGATGGTCCACAAACAGCGTCACTCACATCTGTGGCCCAATATTTTGATCCCTTCCCAGAAATAGGCTTGTTCCCATCCCAGATCACTGGGGGTGTTGTGGGGGTCCCGTGGGGGTGGTATGGGCCTGCCCTGCAGTCCCCTGGAGGGCCCAGTTGCTGGATGGACATCACACATGCCCTCCATCCACTGTTGAGGCGCGGGTCAGTGCCAGCCTGCTCGAGGGCCCTCAGCATGGCCCAGAGGCTCCTGGCTCCCCGTCATCGAGGAGTGTCCAGGAAAACCTAGTGCTCCCAGCTGCACCGCACCTGCTGAAAATGAACTCGGCCTTGGTGGAGACCTGAGAGGCCTGGAGGGTGTTCTCAGGCCCACCCTGGGTGCTCTTTTGTGTTCTCTTTTTGGGCAAATGTCGCTAATAATCTCCAAATCCACTGAAGAGGCACAGGTGAGCCAGCTGGATTGAAGGGTCTGAGCAATGGAGTCCCTTCACCTGACCTAGTGCCTCCTCCCTCCCCTTTGTGTGATGGGGCTCCAGAAAATGTCCCAAATGCTCTGCACCCACCTGCACAGCATTTGCCAGGACCAGCCTCAAGTCTCATCTGCCTGGAGGCCCCCGAGGCTGCCCCCAGCTTGTCTAAAGCTCTGGGAAATAATCCAAGTCCAGTCCCGTGGGCAGAAGCAAGTCGCCTTGGCCAGGGAGGTCCCGGGTGGGTCTTTCCCCTGACTAGAACCTGTCTTTGGTGGGACAAAGGGGCAATTCACAAAATTTTTCCAAGGCTGGAACGTGGCCCTGTTGAGCCCTCTGGGCAGGGACAGCCTGGAAAGATGCACGTGAGAAACAGCAGTTGTTCTCCCACTGCACGCAGCCCAGAAAACTGATCTGACAGTGTATGCCTGTCTGGGTATTTCGTCTTGGAGATCTACACCATGTTCTGAATGAGGCATCCTCTTGGTGTCTAGACCAAAGCTGTTGGCCTGTTTTACTGTCAAGTACATGGAGCACATGGCCAGATTCCAGTGCACACTTGTAGAGTCAGGGTGGAGGTTAGTTAGCCTTAGAGAGGGTCAGGGTTAAGGTTATAGTTAGACAGGTAAGGAGAGTGTAGCAGCTTGATATTGTTTATGAATTCCAAAAATAGATATTGGATTGTGTTTGTAAACTGGTCTGTTCCTCTGAGAATATTAGATTATATTGGATTCAGAGGTTTCACTTTTATTTGATTAAATAATGATTAAGGCTTTGATTGGGTCATGTCGGTAGGACGTTGAGTCCCTGCCCCCTTGGTGGGTGGGAACTCACAGAGAAACCGTACTGCAAAGAAGGGAGGTAGGAGTTTTGATCCTGGAGCCCAGGGAAGTAAACACACAGAGAAGCAGATACGTGAGGAAAGGGAGAAGGCTCCATTAGACATGGCAGAGGCCCCGGGAAGAGAGAGGAGCCATTCGCCTGATAGTCTACAGCTGGCCTTGTGGAGAAAGCAGGCAGCTGAGCCCAGAGAGAATCGAGCTCTAGGAGAGAGAAGAGACTTATCCCGGCCTACAGCAGATATTGGAAGGAGCTGGGACCACGGAGCCTGTAGAGGAAGAGGGAGGCTGAACGCCGACAGTCGTCTTGCTCCAACACGTGGCAACAGACTTTGGTGCGGGAAATAACTTACTCTTTATGGCCTGGAAACTGTAAGCTTCTACCCCAAATAAATACCCTTTATAAAAGCCAACAGATTTCTGGTACTTTGCAACAGCGCCCCTTTGGCTAACTAATTCAGACAGGATTAAGGTTGGTGGCAAACAGTTTCCCTCAACTGAAGTCCCCTTCTGGAGGGACCCACGCACGTGTGAGCCTGTCTCTTGAAGTTGTTCCTGTGACTTTGGATGCAGGAGCAGGTCCATGGGCGCTGGGGAAGGGACCCCGCGCGTGACTGAGATGGCCTCACCTGGCAATCGACAGACGCGCCTCCAGATAGTCTCAGTCATACTTCTAAGGCCACTATCTGCCGTGCTGTGGCATTTTCTTGGGGAGGGGATCCCAGGCCCCTTGTCAGTGCTGTTTTATGCCCTGAGGGCATAACGATGCTCCACAAAATTTTTGCATTTTCGGGTTGGCTGATGGGACCCTCTCGAGTCCGACGTGGGGGCCCAGGCAGGTCACCACAGGTCTGGTCTGGTCCTGGTTGCTGCTCCTCGATTGTGTGAACATTGTGACACATTTTCAAGCCCCTCAGGGTGTCGGGCACGAGGCAGCACACCTGGTATTGCATCAGGGGAATCCAGGGACCACTAGGCAGAGGAGCCTCTGGAAGATTCTCAAAGCCCTACTCTAGGGACCTGGACGAGGCACAGCAGACAGGAGAGCCCTGAAGGCCCTTCCTGTCCCCAGACTCTGGACACTTGACGTCCCCTCGGGGAACTGGTTCCTCCAGTGCCTGCCAGGGAGGCCTTTGCTGGGCGTGTCTCCTGGTTGGTCACTGTCCCTGCCAGAGTCTGGTGGTCTTAGACCCCTTCCAAAAAATGTGCAAAGGCTCCATTCAGCTCCTGGCATCCCCATAAACCTGCTCTGAATGGGGAAGGGGCCAGGTGGACCTAAACTGAGTGGGTAGGTGGGTTGTCAGGGCGGAGACTGTGCTCAGAGGCGCCTTCCTCTGGCCTCTGGGCCTCAGTGGCCCCATCTGCACCTGGAGGGGAGGTCAGTGCCACCATGGCTGCCCAGGTGGGGAGCAACCCTCATCCCACTCTGGTGTATCTGAATGAGTAAATCACAGAGCAGGTGGTTCTCCAGCACCTGGGAGAGATGCTCCTGGAAAATGCTCACCTCCACGGAGTGTGGGAGCCTCTGCTTTGTCCTTCTCTCACTTCTGCTGGGTGGGCCGCCCGGCTCTCCACCTCCTCCACGGCTGCCAGCACCGCTCCCAGGACAGAGCCTGTCTGTGGGAGGGAGGCAGAGCATGGGTGGGGGCCACAGGACAGATCTAGGGAGCCCCTTGGTGCACCTGGGGTGTGGGGTGGCCGTGCTGACCAATGGGAGTCACAGGACATCCTGTGTAATAGAGGGTTTAGTGGTGGGCTGCCGGAGCCAACGTGAGCTCGAGCTGGGGAAAGCTCAAGTGCATAGTGGCTGCGGGACTGCTGGGAAGCCCGCTGCCATGCTGCTCTTCTGCTTCGTCTGATGTGATGGAAGGATGGAGCTGTCATCAGTTCTCCTGTGCTACCTGCCCAAGGTGCACAACCTCAGCCCCAGGTGGGTTCCCCAGGTTTCCGCATTGACTGAGAGAATACGGTCAGCCACTTTGTCCTGATCTCCTCCTTGGCCTCAGGCTGCTCCCTGACCTCGGCCTCCTCTAGGGATGCACATCTGCCTGCCGGGTGCTCATGCAAGGCCTGTGCAAGAGAGGCAGAGGGTACCTGTGCAGGCAGCATTGGCCAGGACCAGGACGCGATGGCTGCTGGGTCAGCAGGGCCCACAGAGCCTGCTGGGAAGTCTGCTGCTATGCTGCTCTTCCACCCTGGCGGAAGGGACAGGCTGAGAGTGGAGGAAGGTGGGAGCTGCCATTCACCTGTAATACCTGCCCCATCGTGCCCAACATCAGACAAGGTGGGTCCCACAGGCCTCCCTGCTTCACTGACAGCAGCTCCATGCCCAACAATCCCGAGGCACAACCCACTTCTCTACATGCAAATACTCCGATAATCCAGACACTTCTCACCCCAGTGCCATCACTGGGGCCAAGCTTCAGCAGTAGCAGTGACCTCCTGATCGGTTTCCCGCTTCCACCTCCCCATTCACCGCCAGAGCCTGTTCAGACCTCAGTGAGATCACGTCAATTCTGTGCTCAGAAACCTTCAGTGGTTCCCCAGCTCAGACTAAAAGCTAAAGTCCTCACAGGACCTGCCAGGCCAACACTGACCCTGTTCTTCACCTTGTTTTGCAGATTTTACTCCTAATGCTCTCTTCCCTGTTTGTTTTGTCCCAACAACACTGGCCTCCTGGAGGAGCTCCCACCACGCACAGGGCACTACATCCTTAGGGCCTTTGCACATGCTAGTGTGTCTGGTTCTGTTTGGCACTGGATAGCTTTGTGACCCATTGGTCCTGTCTTTATTTAAATGTTACAGTATTTACAATTTCAGACCCTCTGAGGCAGGTTAGTATAAAGAAAGGGAAGACTTGGGTCACAGCTGAGGCCTGGCAAACAGCCTGGCTGGCAGACCACATGGCCATGAGTCCCTGCCCAGAAACCTCCTGAGGGGAAAGCTGCCGGAAAGATCCCATGCACCCTGGCCATGAGATTCCATTTGGAACTTTTTCCAGGATCAAAGAGAAGTTTAGTAAAGTCTTCAAATAGGGCATTTTCGTCTGGGAATTTGATTTCCAGAAATTTGGAAGTACCGGAATCAGTTTCTGTTTTCTTTGTGCCCAAAAGTTTAGTCCTTAATGTATTTCGCTCATCTAGTATTTTGCTATAAGCTGCAAGGAGAAGCCAAGCCACATTCTCCAAGTTTACCTTGGAAAGTTCTTCAGCTAAATGCTCCGGTTCGCCATTTTCAAATTTTGTCTTCCATATAACACCAGGAGTTAATTTTTTTAAGTTCTCTGCAACTTTAAAACATGGATCACCTTTCTTCCAGTTTCCAATAGTAGTTTCATCATTTACTTCTAAGTCATCATAGAAAGTCTCTTTAGTGTCCATATTACTATCAACAGTCTCTTCAAAGTGATCTAGGCCTTTTCCATTGAGCATTTCACAATTCCTCCAAAAAATACTCCTTACCCATTTATAAAACCATTCCAACATTTTAGTAATTACAAAAGCACTTCCCCACTCCTTGGTACCAAATTCTGTATTAGTCAGCCAAAGGGTTGCTAATGTGAAATACCAAAAATGGGTTGGTCTTTATAAAGGGTATTTATTTGGGTTAGAAGTCCACAGTTACCAGGCCATAAAGTGTTAAGTTTTTTCTCTCACCACAGTCCATTGCCACGTGTTAGAGCAAGACAGCTGCCAGAATTTGCCAGGGTTCAGGCTTCTGGGGTTCCTCTCTTCCCGGGGCGGGGTTTCTCCGGGCTTAGCTCCTGTTTCCTCCACAAGGTCAGCTGTAGACCATCAGGCATACGGCTTGCTTCTTTTCTCCTGGGACCTCCTTTCCAACCTCAAAACTGCTTCTCAAAAGACTGCTTCAACTCTGTCCTTTGCCTTGCCTTTTATATTCAATTCCCCACCCACCAGGGGGTGGGGCTCAACGCCCTACTGACT
>JAQZBX010097008.1:0-11740 GCA_029593785.1 Cabassous unicinctus
CAGCTGGAAACCAGGGGCAAACATCCATTATGTAAGCAAAAAACTTTATAAGTTCCTTTTTCTTAACAGTCAAACCCCTTAACTTGAGAGAATCTTTAATTTGAGTAACATACAGACTATGAGAACTAATATTCTGTCCCATCTTTAAGGGATATCAGACAAGTAACACAGCGGGGAATATAAAACAAACACTTAAAGAAAAACACTTACTTAAACCAAGGTTCCTGCGAGGAAACTGACTCGTTCCATCTTTGTTCCTTCGTTCACCAACACCATGGAGGTATGTAACAGACCTGTTACAGCTCTGAGTGGCTCTGAAAAGAGCACCTGGTACAGCTCTGAGTGGCTCTGAAAAGAGCCATTGTTTCCCTGTACTTTAAGATCTGTTACAGCTCCATCACAGCTCTGCTCGATGTGGCGCGTCCCTCTGCTTAGTACTCAACAGAAGGATGAAATGGGTGCTTGCGGCTGGGCTTCTTCGATTCTTCGTTTCTTTTGTTCGATTCTTTGTTTCTTCTTTCCTTTGCTTCACCAACACCGTTGAACTTCATGATTGATTAATCACGGTAAACTTCGTGACCGAATGATCACGGCTTTAGGAATGGAGGGCCCTCCTAGTTACGGCGTGGTGGTTCCTTTCACTGGATGTCACTCGTGCCGCACGTCGGGCGCCACTTGTCCCGGCCCGCGGGACAAGTCAACGGAGACTCCGAGCTATCCAGCGAAGGATTGAGACAAAGACATGGACAAAACAAAAAACTGTGCTCTTTATTCTACTAACATGGCTTCTCTGCGGCTTCTTCCTTATGCTGCCGTGCAGGTTACAAATCAACTCTTTTATAAGCAGGGAAGGGGGAAGTGCACTAAGGATAATTTGAATTGCTAGGCGTGGTGACTATTCCCGTGCGCGGGAACTTGGGAACTTTCTGGCGCGAACTTAGGGAGAAGGAGAAGGAGAAGACAAAGAAGAAGGTATAGACGGCCATGATAGTTATATTCATGCAACATTGCCCCCAACAATTTATTAGCATATTCTTTTTCCCTAAAATTATAAAACCTTTATATATGTCACACCCCTAATGCTATTCCACAACCACAGGCTTCTGAGGGCAGAGCTTACCTGGCAGAACACACAGGGATGCAGATCTGCTCAGATGTGTGCTTGGACCTCATATTCCAGCACATCCTGGGAAGCTGAGCATGACTCCAACTGCCTCCATCCTGCCCTGCAGCTCCATGGGGGAAAAGCTTTCTCATGGTGCATCTTGTGCCTAAGGAATGAGTGCTCCTGTTTCTGGTTGTGCAGGGCCAGTTGCACCTATAGGTTCCAGGCCAGGGACAATCTCAACCTTCCTGATCATGTCTATCACCGGAAGCCTACCTGACTCCTTACCAGTTGTAAGGTCTGATCTAAGCTTCCTGGAGAGAGGCTGGGATATGAGCAAATGAATATTGTTGTCAGTACCATCCAGGTTACCCCTGTACCTTCTCCTAATGCAATATTTGGTCTGTCATGTATTTCTGCCCTTCCCTAGGGTAGGGAAACTTTTTCCCAGTTGTTTCCTCCAAAGATACACTGGTTTCTCACCAGTGTCTTCTACTGCCTATTACAAAGTCCTTCAACTCCATCAAAAATTTTTTTAAATGCTTTAAATGAATGAACTTTATGTTATACAATTTGTATCTTAATAAAATTATTTTTTTATAAAGGTGATTGTTCCTTGGAGAAAAGTGAAGAAGAGGGATGTAATGGTTAGGCTAATGTGTCAACTCAGCCAGGTAATTGTGTCCAGGTGTTTGTTCCAACAAGCACTGGGCTAATTGTAATACAAGAGCATTTATGGACTTCAATCACCAGTGAGCTTACTGCATGGATGGCTGATTACATCTGCATCAATCAGGGAGATTACATCATCAATGGATGGTGCTTTTATCCTATCAGTTGAATGACTTAAAAGGGGAAGTGATTTCAACATTCAGAGAGTATTTCCCAGCTCGTCGTTGGACAGGCATCTTCTCCCAGAAACTCATCAACGACCTTTTGTCGGACTTTCATCGGAGCCACTGGTTTGCAGCCTGCCTGTGGAGCCTGGACTTGTGAATCCCCACGGTTGCATGAGAGACATTTTAAAAATCTCATATTATTGACAGATATCTCCTGTTGATTCTGTTTCCCAAGAGAACCCTGACTAATACAGCTTGGTACCGGGAGTGGTTCTTGAGTAACAGAGTCTTAAACATGGAATGTCTGAGGTGGTTCTGGGAGTTTTGTTATTGGCTCTCTATTCTAATTGGACTCAGGGGTACTAATGACTCCCTTTCCAATAATGAGTTTGCTAACAGTCCATGGCATGAGCTGGCAATAGAGATATAAAAAATAGCATCATTGGATTCCCCTACTTCCATGTTTATAGGAAGCAAGGATCTGAGTGAGAGTGTTTTCAACACCTTAACAGAATTTTTTGGAGTGAAAAAATATAATGATGTTGCCTGGCTCCTCCTAGATACTCTGGATACAGTTACAAAAGAAAGGGATGAGCTAAAGTCTTCAAATTTGAAATTTAAATGCCGCATGGATGATATGAAATTTTCTACGTGCACCTTGAAAGAAAATCTTGTCTCCTGTAGCCACAGACTTGAGATATCTGAGACTCAAACCCAGACTCTTATTGTACAAGTAGCAGAATTACAGAGGAAACTAAAATCTCAACCTCACAGGGTTTCTGCAATTAAAGTGAAGGCATTGATTGGAAAGGAGTGGAACCCGAGGATTGGGACAGAGACATATGGGATGATGATAATATTGGTGAGGACACTGGAACCCTAAATTCTGCCGAGACTTTACCAGATAAACCTGAGATGGCCTGCCCTGTGGAGACCACACCTTGTCAACCTTGTATCATCCAGCCTCCAGCTTGCCCCAGGGAGTCTGGACTTCCTTCCAGCCCTGAGGTGGGTACAAGACAAATGGAAGACTGCACTGCCCAACCTCTTGCCTGCCCCAGAGAGTCTGGACCTCCTCCCAGCCCTGAGGCAGATACCAGCCAAACTCCAGCATACACTACCCAGCCTCCACCTTGCTCCAGAAAGTCTGGACCTCCTCCCAGCCACAAGGCTGGTACCAGCCAATCTCCAGCATGCACAGCCCAACTTCCAGTCTGCCCTGAGGAATCTGTCTTCCAACCCCTGCCTGAAGAGAATAATCCTGTCTCATCAGAAGAAAATGCAAAGGAATGCCCTCAGGTCTGTATCCTGCAAGACATCTCTAATCCTTCTCCTTACCCACACCCCCCACCCATCTTGTCTTCGAGACCCATTAGTAAGTTAAAGTCACAACAACCTCCCAAAGGTGAAATACAAAGTATGACCCATGAGGAAGTTCGCTATACACTGAAAGAACTTCATGAGTTTTCCAACTTATATAGACAGAAATCAGGGGAATATGTGTGGGAATGAATACTAAGGGTATGGGATAATGGTGAAAGGAATATAAAGTTGGATCAGGCTGAATTTATTGATATGGGCCCACTAAGTAGAAATTCTGGATTCAACACTGTAGCTCGAGGGGTTAGAAAGGGCTCTAACAGTTTGTTTGGGTGGCCGACTGAAGCATGGACCAAACGATGGCCTAGCATGTCTGATGTTGAGATGCCTGATTTGCCATGGTATACAGTAGATGAGGGGACTCAGAGGCTTAGAGAGATTGGAATGCTATAATGGATTTACAATTTGAGACCTGCCCACCTACCCCAGGAATGTCCAGAGGACACACCTTTAACCAGGACTGTGAGGAATAAATATGTAAGACTAACTCCATCTTCTCTGAAGAGCTCTGTGGTTGCTCTTCTCTGCAGTACAGATATTACTGTAGGGGGGCCTGTAATGGAATTGGAATCCTTAAACATTATGGGAATGATAGGATCTCGGCCCAGTAAAAGTCAAGTATAGGCAGTTAATCGCCAAAGGCAAGTTGGGCATGGCTAATGCAATGAAAGGCAGATTCAAAAGAGCACACAGAATATTCTGAGTCGCATGGAGTTATGGCATTGGCTAATAGATCATGGGGTACCCAGAAGTGAAATACATGGGCAGTCTACTAAATTTCTTCTGGATCTGTATAAGCAGAAGGGGTATAGGTCAAGTGAACAAAATCTTAGCTCTAATTACAGATGCAGAGAATCACGGCCCCTTAATCAATTCCTAGACTTGAGACAGTTTACAGATCCAGAACCCCTTGAATGAGGAGAAGGTCAGGTCCCCTTGGGGAAGGATCCTGTTAAACTGCCAAAAATTTACAGTTAATCTTCCTCCCACCTTTCCCCAGGGAGACCTACAGCCTTTTGCCAGAGTAACTGTGCACTGGGGAAAAGGAAATGATCAGACATTTCGGGGATTTTTAGACAATGGCTCAGAAGTCACATTAATTCCAGGAGACCCAAAACATCACTGTGGTCCACCAGTCAGAGTAGGGGCTTATGGAGGTCAGGTGATTGATGGAGTTTTAGCTCAGGTCCATCTCACAGTGGGTCCAGTGGGCCTCCGGATCCATTCTGTGGTTATTTCTTCAGTTCCAGAATGCATAATTGGAATAGACATACTCAGTAACGGGCAGAATCCCCACATTGGGTCCCTGACTCGTGGAGTGAGGGCTATTATGGTTGGAAAGGCCAAGTGGAAGCCTCTAGAATTAACCCTGCCTAGCAAAGGAGTAAATCAAAGGCAATACCGGATTCCTGATAGTATTGCAGAGATTAGTGCCACCATCAACGATTTGAAGGATGCAGGGGTGGTGATTCCCACCACATTCCCATTCAACTTTCCTATTTTGCCTGTGTAGAAAACAGATGGATCTTGGAGAATGACAGTAGATTATCGTAAACTTAATCAGGTGATGACTCCAATTGCAGCTGCTGTCCCAGATGTGGTATAATTGCTTGAGCAAATCAACACTTCCCCTGGTACCTGGTATGCAGCTGTTGATCTGGCAAATGCTTTTTCCTCAATTGCCATTAGTAAGGACCACCAGAAACAGTTTGCTTTCAGCTGGCAAGGTCAGGAGTATGCTTTCACTGTCCTGCATCAGGGGTATAACAACTCTCCAGCCCTATGTCATAATATTGTCTGCAGGGATCTTGATCATCTCTCCATCCCACGAGACATAACACTGGTCCATTATATTGATGATACCATGTTGATAGGACCTACTGAGGAAGAAGTAGCAAAGACTCTAGATTTTTTGGTAAGGCATTTGGGTGAGAGAGGATGGGAGATAAATCCAACAAAAATACAGGGTCCATCCACCTCAGTGAAATTTCTAGGTGTCCAGTGGTGTGGGGCCTGTCGAGATATCTCTTCTAAAGTAAGGGATAAGCTGTTGCACCTGGCCCCTCCTATGACCAAAAAAGAGGCACAACACTTAGTTGGCCTCTTTGGATTTTGGAGGCAACACATTCCTCATTTGGGTGTGTTACTGTGGCCCATTTACCGAGTGACCAGAAAGGCAGCTGGTTTTGATTGGGGACTGGAACAAGAGGAAACACTGCAACAGGTCCAGGCTGCTGTGCAAGCTGCAATACCACTTGGGCCATATGATCCAGCAGATCCAATGGTGCTGGAATTTTCAGTGGGAAATAGAGATGCTGTCTGGAGCCTTTGGCAGGCCCCTGTAGGGGAATCACAATGCAGACCCTTAGGATTTTGGAGCAAAGCCTTCCCATACTCTGCAGATAACTACTCCCCTTTTGAGAAGCAGCTTTTGGCTTGCTACTGGGCCTTAGTAGAGACTGAACGCTTAACCATGTGCCATCAAGTTACCATGATACCTGAGTTGCCTATCATGAGCTGGGTATTATCTGACCCACCAAACCATAAAGTTGGGTGTGCACAGCAGCACTCCATAATAAAGTGGAAGTGATATATAAGAGATAGGGCTCAAGCAGGTCCTGAAGGCACAAGTAAGTTACATGAGGAAGTGGCCCAAATGCCCATGATTCCTTCCCCTGCCATGTTAACCTTCTCTTTCCCAGCCCACAACTTTGGCCTCTTGGGGAGTCCCTTACAATCAGTTGACTGAGGATGAGAAAACTCATGCCTGGTTTACAGATGGTTCTGCATGATATGCAGGTACCACCGAAAAGTGGATAGCTGCAGCACTGCAGCCGTTTTCTGGGACATCCTTGAAGGACATTGTGAGGGCAAATCCTCCCAGTGGACAGAGCTTCGAGCAGTGCATCTAGTTGTTCATTTTGCTTGGAAGAAGAAATGGCCAGAGGTGCATTTGTACACTGATTCATGGGCTGTTGCCAAGGGTTTGGCTGGATGGTGAGGGACTTGGAAGGAACATGATTGGAAAATTGGTGACAAGGAGGTCTGGGGAAGAGCTATGTGGATAGGTCTTTCTGAGTGGGCAAAAAAACATGAACATATTTGTGTCCCATGTGAATGCTCACCAGAGGGTGACTTCAGCAGAGGAAGAGTTTAATAATCAAGTGGATAAGATGATCCGCTCTGTGGCTATTGCTCAGCCTCTTTCCCGAGCCACTCCTTTCATTGCCCAATGGGCTCATGAACAAAGTGGCCATGGAGGTAGGGATGGAGGTTATGCATGGACTCATCAACATGGACTTCCCCTCACCAAGGCTGACTTGGCTATAGCCAATGCTGAATGCCCAATCTGCCAGAAGTGTAGACCCACACTCATCCCCAGATATGGCACCATTCATCGAGGTGACCAGCCTGCTACTTGGTGGCAGGTGGATTACATTGGGCCACTTCCACCATGGAAGGAGCAGTGGTTTGTTTTAACTGGAATAGACACATACTCTGGCTATGGGTTTGCATTTCCGGCATGCAATGCTTCTTCTAAAACTACCATCCGTGGACTTACCAAATGTTTTATCTACCACCATGGCATTCCACACTGCATTGCTTCTGATCAAGGAACCCATTTCACAGCAAATGATGTGCAGGAATGGCCACATGCCCACGGAATTCACTGGTCTTACCATGTTCCCCATCACCCTGAAGCAGCTGGATTAATAGAACGGTGGAATGGCCTTTTGAAGACTCAATTATGGTCCCAACTAGGTGGCAATACCTTGTAGGGGTGGGCAATGTTCTCCAGGAGGCTGTGTATGCTCTGAATCAGCATCCTCTCTATGGTGCTGTTTCCCTCATAGCCAGGATTCATGGGTCCAGGAATAGAGGGGTGGAAATAGGAGTGGCACCACTCACTATTTCCCCTAGTGACCCACTAGGAGAATTTTTGCTTCCTGTCCCTGCAACCTTAATCTCTGCTGGTTTACAGGTTTTAGTCCTAAAAGGAGGAGTGCTGCCACCAGGGAACATAACAATGATTCCATTGAACTGGAAGTTAAAATGGCCACCTGGCCATTTTGGGCTCCTCTCACCTGGGAATCAACAGGCAAAGAAGGGAAATACTATACTGGCTGGGGTAATTGATCCTGACTATCAAGGGGAAATAGGACTATATCTACATAATGGGGGTAAAGAGGAGTTTGCCTGGAATGCAGGGGATCCTCTAGGGCATCTCATACTTCTGCCATGCCCTGTGATTAAAGTCAATGGGAAATTGCAACAAACCAATTCAAGCAGGACTAACAATGGCCCAGAATCATTGAGAATGAAAGTTTGAGTCACCCCACCAGGCAAAGAACCACGGCCAGCTGAGGTGCTTGCTGAAGGTAATGGGAATATTGAATGGGTAGTGGAAGAAGGTAGTGATAAATATGAACTTCGACCACAAGACCAGTTACAGAAAAGAGGACTGCAATAGTCATGAACCCTTCTTTCATGTTTCGTTATGAGTATTATTATATGTGTACACAAAACAAATTTGTTTTCTTCCTGAACCTTTCCCCCTATCATGAAAAGTTGTATTAATTCCATGGCATAATATTTAAGGATGTCAAGTTTAAGAGTGAATATTTCACAAGGACTTGCACCCTGTTCTGTAGGGAATTAATGCGTTTCCGGTTGTACGCAGAGAAGTTGAACATTGTTAGGCAGAAATATATATGTATGCTTGTCTGTTAATGTTTTTACTTAGAGACTAATATGATTTAGGATAATGTGTATGGTTGCCGAGTTGAAAAGGGGTGGACTGTAATGGTTAGGTTAATGTGTCAACTCAGCCAGGTAATTGTGTCCAGGTGTTTGTTCCAACAAGCACTGGGCTAATTGTAATACAAGAGCATTTATGGACTTCAATCACAAGTGAGCTTACTGCATGGATGGCTGATTACATCTGCATCAATCAGGGAGATTGCATCATCAATGGGTGGTGTTTTTATCCAATCAGTTGAATGACTTAAAAGGGGAAGTGATTTCAACATTCAGAGAGAATTTCCCAGCTCGTCATTGGACAGGCAACTTCTCCCAGAAACTCATCAACGACTCTTCGTTGGACTTCCATCAGAGCCCCTGGTTTGCAGCCTGCCTGTGGAGCCTGGACTTGTGCATCCCCAGGGTTGCATGAGAGACTTTTTAAAAATGTCGTATTATTGAAAGATATCTCCTGTTGTTTTTGTTTCCCGAGAGAACCCTGACTAATACAAGGGAGGCAGAAATTATAAATTAATGAGTGGAAATTTAGGAAATCACTCTTGGGGTGGTGGTGATAGTTAAACATGTGTACATGTAAGTAAATACTTACAAAATATTTCACCTAAATATGTCATGATTATCATATGTCAATTATGCCTTAATAATGCTGATACAAATAAACAAAAGGATGGGTGAATAGGATGGAGAGATAGAGAGATAAATCATGACTTTTGAAATGCCAGAGAGCACTTTAAATATATGTGAATGAATCCTGGTTGTTTCTACATTTTAGGGAGACACTTAAGATGCAGCAACATCATACAATGGTCTCATTACACAAAAGAGGATGCTACAAATCTACCTAGGCATGTCCCACTCTCTCCTCTAGTAGGTTCAGGGGAACCATAGTGTCTAGTGATGAGGAACACAGGCCAGACATTAGGTCTCACTAACAACAGACATAGACTTTGGGCATTGTCAAAGCATTCTAACTTTCTATTTGAAATTTCACATCTGTAAAATGAAGGTAAACTGGGTATCTTTTCTGTACATATGTATATATAAAATAAGATTGAGAGTTCTAAGTGTTTAGTCCGGCACTATCAAATAATGATAATACCTGCCTTGGGATACTTTCTTGTCTCCACCTGAAGAGCTGAAAAAGGGTCCTGGAAATACTTTCCCTCTTTTTGCTTATGTAAACCAGCCCAGCCCTGACCCTGCAGCTCTGGGAGAAGAGCCCCAGCCGAGGGATCCCCAGGTGTTCTGATTTGGTGATCAAGACTTAAAACAGATGAATCAACATGACATGAGTTCTGAACTGAGTTTTTTCATCACTATTTTAAAAAGTTATTTTATAGGGAACAAGAGACATGAAGTTTGTGAGTTGATATGTGTGAAAGAAGAAAGAAATGAGGGATAAGTATGGCCATTTTCCTGACCAGGGTGTATGTGCTTTCAGATTTTCTGTTGAAGGAGTCCAGGTGAGAATTGATACAGCACAGAGTTTCTCTAAAACTGTCTTTGTAAGCTTCTGGATTCACCTCCAGTAGCTACAATATGAACTGGGTCCACAGGCTCCATGGATAGGCTAGAGTGCATCTCAGACATAATTAATGTGGTCATTGTCACACACAATGCAGAAATCTGAAGGGCCAATTCCCCAACCCCAGATGGTTGCCATGAACACTCTGTGTCTGCAGATGGACAGTCAGAGCTGAGACACAGCTGTGTATTGCTGAGGCAGACACTGTGAGGGGAAGCAGGTGGAGCCCAGACTCATTCCTACCTTGCAGGCTGTAGTAGTCAGCCAAAGGGGTGCTGATGCAAAATACCAGAAATCAGTTGGTCTTTATAAAGGGTTTTTATTTGGGGTAGAAGCCCAATAAAGCATGTTTCTTCCCTCACCAAAGTCCATTGCCATGTGTTGGAGCAAGACAGCTGCTGAAGTTTGCCAGGGTTCTGGCTCCTTGGGTTCCTCTCTTCCTGGGGCTCCATTTCTCTCTGGGCTTAGCTCCTCTTTTTCCTCCACAAGGTCAGCTGTAGATTATGAGTCTCTCTAGGCTTTGCCTCTCTCCACAAGGCCAGCTGTAGACTCTCAGGCAAACTGCTCATGTCTTTTCCTGGGGACCTCTCTCCTTCCTGATGACCAAGCTTTCCTACTTCCTGGGGCCCAAGCTCAAGACTCCAACATCAGAACTACTATAACTCTGTCCTTTTCCATGCCTTTTATATTTGGTTCCCCACTGTAGCCATTGGGCAATTTGATGTAATTATGAATTCCAAAAATATAATTGGATCATGCTTGTAAAGTGATCTGTTAATCTGGGCATGCTTAGGTTATGATTAGGGCATTGACTGGGCCATGTCAGTAGGGCATTGAACCCCACCCCTTGGTGGGTGGGGGAAGAAAATATAAAAGGCATCACAAAGAACAGAGATACAGCAGTTTTTGAGAAGCAATTTTGATGTTGGAGAGAAGGCCCCAGGAGAAGAGAAGCGAGCCATTTGCCTGATCGTCTACAGCTGACCTTGTGGAGGAACCAGGATCTAAGCCTGGAAAGAAACACAGCCTGGGGAATAGAGGAACCCAAGAAACCTGAACCCTGGCAAACATCAGCAGCTGTCTTGCTCCAACACATGTCAATGGACTTTGGTGACAGAAGAAACTTACACTTTCTGGGCTGGTAAATGTGGATTTCTACCCCAAATAAATACCCTTTATGAAGACCAACCCATTTCTTGTTATATTGCATTAACACCCCTTTGGCTGACTAATACACTCACCCACCAATGGGTGGGGCTCAACACCCAGTAACATGGCCCAGTCAATGCCCTAATCACAAATTAATCATGCCCGGATTAACAGACCAGTTTACAAGCTATATTCATAACTATATCAAACTGCAAAACTGCTACACAGGGGTTCTGGAGGTGGTCAGGATGCAGGGAAGTCAGCACCCACTGAGCACAGTTCCCACTCCCAGGAGCAGGGAAGTGGGAATTTAAGGGCTGGTTTCCTGTTAGGTATGGGGCTTCAACTAAATCTAGTTTTTCTTCTTGGGAACCATTATATATTAAAGACAGTGCTTTCCACTGAAATGTCTGAAGAAGGAAAGTTTCATTGTATTTGGAGCAAACATTCTCACACACAGACTGTCCTGGAAGCAGAAATGGCTCTATCAGTGGTCTCTAGGATCAGAGATCTGAGGCAGTTCAGGGCAGCCTCGTGAGTCTTTTCCAATCACACTCAGGAAGACACCTCAGAGGGATTCTTCAAGAAGGACAATCCTTATAATTCAGGTTGGCACCAAGAGAGAAGCTCTGCCAGGTTCAGTATCCTATAAGCCATAATGGATATTGTCCCCAAGCTTGGCCCTTGGCTCACAGTAGCCCTCAGCTCTCCTGCCTTTCACACAAATATGGTGATCATCTCAGAGAATAGCAGCTTGCTGCTTTATGTCCCTGCATGTGGATGAATGGGAGGTGCATTCTCAGGGCCAATATATTTATGTAATGATTTTTAATATTTTAGTGATGGCAAGGGACTAAAGAGTTTATGAAGAAACAAAAAGGAGATAGTACACACCAGAGACATGAGTGTCTGTTGTGCTACAAGGTAAGAAGTGTGTTTGGGGCCCCAGGGTAGGCTTTTTTAAGACCTTTCCTCCTCCTC
>JAQZBX010097009.1:0-11646 GCA_029593785.1 Cabassous unicinctus
AATACAACCAGGATACAAAAAGGAACCCAAAATGTGACTCCAAATACCCATTCGAAACGTTTGTAAACTGTAGCATTCTGACTCAGATGATACCGTATAATTACAAAGCAGAGAGACAACTGAGGGTCATTTAATCCATCTTTTGGCTGAAAACAAAACAAATGTAACTCGTTAGTGACATGTAATTATCTCATAATACAAGGAACTTTCCATGAGAAAGAGTTTACAACACCCCAGTAACATGCTACACTGCCTCCTTGACTTTTCTATCTGTGCTCTGATGAACTCTTGCAAGTCCATTAAAGCGCAAAGGTTGAAGAGTTGCACATTACTAACTTTGAGGTTTTCTGTCTGCTAAAGTTTATTCTCCAGTCAACTAAAATCTCTAATAACTCTAACCCAAACATTTGCAATCTTTTAAAAAAGAAAAGGTCAAAACCAGAAGAGAAAGACCCAACACAGGGCCCATCCTGTCTGCATGAGAAGAAAAGGGAAGAGCAAAAAGGCGGGGGCAGGCGGGGGGCAAGTATCTACTGGCAGCAACAAGCCTCAGAACTGTCATGCCTAGAAATGTCTGGCCACGTTGAGCTACTCAATGCCATTGAGTTGAAAGCCATCTCCAATAGTGGTGACAAGGCTCTGGGGAAAATTCTAGGTCATGAGAATTTTGAGAGTTATCAGGGTTTCAAGTCCAACCTTCTCTCTTTGTAGAGGAGGAAGTTGGGGCCCAGAAAGCCTAAAAATTCGCCACTCATTGGTTCAGAGAAAAAGAATATTTTAACACGTAACTAAGAGTCACAAGACCCTATTTTACATTCCAAGACATCTACCCACAGCAGGTTGTGGGTCTCAGAAAAATTAACTTCTTCATTTCTATAATGAGAGAAATAAGGCTTTAATCTAAGAGTGTCACAGAGATCTTTAGGGGGACCACCCCTGAGCATGTAAACTCAAGGTCGTGGTCTAGATGGCAGGACGCAGAGTCTACTGATAGAAATGCTTGCCCAGAAGGAGCAACTGGTAGGCGTTTAGAAATTCTCAGACAGCCTCCGTGGCTCGTGTGGAGAAGCAGAATTCCAGAGCCCTCAGTAAATTTGGGTATAATAAAGAAAATGGTTTCCAACTGCTTATGAATGAGAGTAGTCTTAGGAATTTTATATCATTCAGCTGTTTCAAGGCTCTCGAGGTCCCAATATTTGTTTAAAACAATTAGAAAGAATCGTAACTGTGAAGACACAATTGTTCACAAAACAATTGCAAGGAATCAATAGAATTACTTAATGCAGGGTTTGCACTAAGTTAAATTTGGAAGACATAACCCCCTTTTGAGGAACATGAAAATCCAATACAATCAAATCCTATTCTTAACATTATTTAAAATTCAAAATGAAATATGGAAACTAAAAATCAAAGCCATGGGGCAAAACACTACCTTGTTCCCACGACATCCCAAAGTCAATTGGAAATCTCTGCTTCCCCCCACCCCCCATTCGCTTCAAAAGTCACTCTCAGTAGCTATTCTTCAACTCAGGCCTCCTCGCCGCCTCCCAAGTGCGGCCACTTCCTGACCGTCACCTGCGGCTCCTGGTGGCCAGCTCCTTGTCAGTGTCTCCCCCAGTGCACGTGAGAATGTGGCGTCTCACACGAACCCATCTCTCTCTCCAGCCCCCTGACAATGACACATCCCTGGTCTATCTTTTCATACAGTCCTTAAATCTTAAAGCACATGGATGCTTCCTAACAAGGCACTGGTCACCCATAATGTAAACCATTTAGGGCCAAGATGTCCAGTTTTGTGGTGGAAACAAGCTGCTTCAGTAAGCATGGAGGAGCCACTAGACCACAGAGAGGTGGCTGGCCAGCCCCATGCTGTCCCTGGGTGTGATCAATCCATGCTCAAGTGTTCTAGCACTCATCCAGAGCCCCAAGTTTAGGCCCTTCACCCCAGAACTTGACCCCTAGTGACCCTTCCTCTCCAAGGTTTCTGCTCAGGTTTATGGTGGTTTGGAGCTGCATGTACCCCAGAAAAACATGTTCTTAAAGTTAATCCATCCCTGTGGGTGTGACCCCATTGTAAGCAGGACCTTTTGAAGAGGCTACTTTAGTTAAGAAGGTGTGGTCCACCTCAGTCAGAATGGGTTTTAATCCTATTACTGGAGTCCATTATAAGAGAATGACATTCAGATGCAGAGAGAGAGAGGGCCCCAGGAAGCAAGGAGCTGAACCTCAACAGGACCCGGAAGAGAGGGAGAGACAACACACGCCACCATGGGGAAGAAAGGCTGAGGACCAAGGATCGCCGGCAGCCAGCCCCAGAACATCAGTCTTCGGGAAGAAAGCATCGCTTTGATGACGCCTCGATTTGGACTTTTTCCCAGCCTCAAATCATGAGCAAATAAATTTCCACTGTTTAACTCAACCCATTTCATGGCATTTGCTTGAGCATCCCAGGAAACTAAAAGAGGGTTCCCACCCTAGACCTAGCGTGCCCAAACACACATACATGCTAAGAAGACATGGGATGGTCCCTTCACCTTCTACCAGTTGGAATCGTAACCAGTGTTTCAATAAAGTGGTGGGTATCATTGGTTCCAACCCTCTCCTTTTCCACATGAGTAAACCAGGACTCTCTGTCCTTGGTAACATTCTTGTCAAGGATTCCACTGCAATCTGCTGTTTCAGAAGATAACACTGAATAAATGTTATGTCAACTGGAACAAGGAGAGGTGTGTCAGATGAAGAACCAGCAAACGGGGAGACAGAACAGAAAACTTCAATCCTAGAACACAGCAAAAGAGAGGCACTACAAAGAAACCATCACTACAGCATAGATAATTTCTAAAACAGTGGTTCTCAAAGTGTGTTCTCCACACGAGAAGCATCAGCCGCATCTGGAAGCTTGGAAATGCGTCTTCTCGGGCCTCACCCCAGCCCTGCAGAAGGAGCGGCTCGAGCTGGGCCAGGCAAGCTGAGGACAGGCGTTTGAAACACCACGCAAGACCTTTCACCGCTTTTTGTTCCCTCTCTCCAAGTTTACCAAGCCAACTTCCCACTGCTTCATCCTGCTTTCCAGGGATCTCCTAGCATTCCAGTAACTGAAGAAAATTGTCCTCTTCATAAAGGAACACATTGATATTTGGATGTATGGTTTCGCGTGTGTACAATTCTCAAACTTGACCCCTAAAGACCATTTGTGCTTCTGAACCTTCAAGGCCAGGTCGTGGGACCAAGTCCCGCTCATCAAAGTAACACCACCCAGTGCCATGGAGGCCAAGCGGGCCTCTCCTCAGTGCACAGCCATCGTCATTAAAACAAGTAGCTGGAGACGTGACTTATTGCTTTTGAGGGCAGCGAGGGTAAAAAGCAGAGCTGACTTTAAAGGACTGCAAATCATCCTGTTAGTTTTCAGAATGCTTGACAGCTGCAGTGCTTGACAGGTGCGATCTGCTGTTCTAATGAGCTACCCCCACAAGGCACGTGAAGGGCTGCTAGCTGGCTTGTTGACCAACAGAGACTAAGGCATAATTCTCAGGTATCAGGCTGGCTGACTCACCAGCACGAGCAGGGGCCGGAGAGGATAAGTCTCCTGCAAACACGAACTGGAATCTATTGCTAATATCCCTGACCATGTTTAAAATATCTACTCGGAAAAAATATACAACACCCCATAAATGAAAACTGCTATTTCCACGTGCATTCCTACAGAATATTTTAGTAACTCATTTTGGAATATACTCAATAAATTATAAAAGTATCTATTTTAATGGTAAAGCAACAACTACCAGCTATATTAATAGATCAATATAGCTGGCATATTCAGAATGCCCGATTTCATTGAGTTTTCTTTGTAGCAGGAAAAACCTAAGTATGAAAAAAAATTACTAGAAAGATGTTTTTTTTTTTTCCCATTCTGGTTGATTTTACTAAATGTCTGATTTTTGTCATATGTTCTTGTGATATATGCTTTTTCATTGTGCTACTGTATGTGTTATTCATTGCAGCATGCCAAACAATTAACCAAACAAAAATAGAGCACTTTGTCATTATACCCTGACTTACATAATATTCCAACCCATTTGTCAGGATGCTGGATTATTTTAATATAAACTTCAAAAGGTAGGTTTTAATGAGACCACTTGAGAAAACATGAGGAATTAAATGTGATGCAAAAGAAAAAGCAAAAATGAAAGATCTTACTGTGCAAAAAAAAAAAAAAAAAAAAAAAAAAATCACTTCCAAGAAAAATGTCTTAACTGCAGAATTATAAGCAGAGCATGTGGGAAAGCAGCTATGTCCTCATGATGGAATAGAGGGCCTGCAATGGAATGATGTTCTCTCCTCACAATACCTATCCAGCACAGCAACTGTGAATTTAAAATTCTTTTACGCTATTCCCATGCATCTTACAGAAAGAGGAAATCTTTAAGTGACAAAAGCATACAAGAGATCTGCATTGCATTCTCTGCCCATAAAAACTAAACCATTTTAATTATTGGTAATATCTTTGGCTCTCGGGGTCAAGCAGGACAGTATTCCGTTGTGAATTCCCAGACCTTGAGCACCAGGCACTCAGCTCTGTGCCTAATCTGTAATCTAACTAATATCAGCTGACTCTTAGCTGTGCCCTGGTAAATCACAAGGAATCCACAGTACAGCCCAACGTACTATCACCACTGCCATTTTACAGGTGAAGAAACTGAGGCAAAGCACAGAGAAATGGTTCACAGAAAGCTCGGAAGAAAAAGTTTTTAGAAAAGAAGTTTACTGCCCAAAAGGTGGCAAGGGACTCAGAACCTAGGACTGACTCACCAAATAAAAAACAGAACACGTATTTAGAGGAAAAGATGCAACATTAGCACTTGACTTCAGTGTGCTCATGGTTGAACACCAATTTTCTTGAATGATTCTCAGCCCCAAATGCCATCACATCTTCAGAATCAGCACTGCTGAAGGTCGTTTTGTCAGGGGACAGGAACTGAGAGGAACTGCTTCCTTTAGAGATGAAAACCTGACAGGGTCCCCCTGCTCTTTGCGTCCTATTGGAGCACAGATGTCCCTGACTCGGAGGGGCGATGTCCACGCTTATCGTATTGAGATGTTCACAGCGTCAGGCGTGCTTCTAGGACCACCTACGTGGGAGGTCAGAGTTGGCGAGTGGCGACCCAGGCTGGACCTTTGTTCATCGGCTCCAGCACTGGTGCCCCGGCCGACGACTCCCTGTAGCCTCCCAGGCTGAGCTGGTGCCACGAGGTGCCATAACTGTTACATGCCCCCCCAAGTCCCTGAGAGCTGAGGAAAAGCAGACCTTGCTCATTCTGCAGCCCCAGCACTTAGCCAGGGGCCTGACACAGGTGAGCCACTTACTGTTTGCTGAGGACAACTGTACCAGAGGATGGAAGCAAAGCATTTTTTCTAATTGCTTTTTACAGAAACCAGGGCTTTAAACTTACCTAAATTTTCAAGTAGAGATAAATGAGCACTTCCAAACCCCCAAATTAAAAGCAAAAGAGACAACAGTCAATGTAATCAATTTATTGGTCCACAGCTCCGTTTACTCTTTTAAATAGTATACCCTGATATTTAATAAAAGAACCATACACAGATATTAATTTGGATATAGATATTGAACCAGAGACGCACAGAGACAACAGACAAAGAGGAGAACAGAGCGCTGCAGGAATCAGCAGGGGGTAGGCTGGCTCCCGGGGCCATGGGGCACAGTCTGGAGACGTTTCTGGCCGTCGCATCTGATGGGGTGGTATGTTGCTACTCGCATCTCGTTAGCAGAGGCTAAGGCTGCTTCTGAACATCCTACAATGCACAGGGCAGCCCCCGTAACAGAGAACTGCTTGGCCCAAAATGTCAATATGCAGATTTAGAACTCCTGCACTTTACACTTACGGCTAATAAATATATATGAAAACATTTTAGCCCTAATTTCATATGGTCTAATGGCTTTAGTAACCAAATGGAGTTTAGTTCAATTAAAAACAACCTATTTCCTCTTCTTCAAAAATTTAAAGAAATGTGAGTAGGGTTTGCAAATCTTGCCCTATCAAAAACAGGTTAAAATATTACACAAATCCATGGCTCCAGGATAACAGAAGAATCAAAATCCGGACATCTGCTCTAAATGTAGTTTCACCTCCAAATATTGGTTTTCCTACAGTGATTGTGCTACTTAACTAGTGACTATATTCTGCCCAGAATTTTTTTTCCCCTTTGCAGCTCATAGCACCTGATACAAAAATGAGGACAGCAAGCCCAACAAAAACAGATGTTCTCTACTTTCTTAGAGTCTGGCCCAATGGGAAACCACCATCCCAGGTGTAGGCCGTTTCTGAAACGATGAGCAAAGTGGTCTGGCTATCCGCCAAACTAGGGGAGGGGGAGAGAAGGGGAGGGGGGATGGCGAGGGGGGCAAAGAGAGAGAAGAGAGGCGCATTTCCATCAGAGATATGACGGGGATGGCTATCAAACCTCTGCCGAGAGCCCTCTACGCCTAAAACACAAAGAAAGGCACTGTTAGGTCTACATTTTGAATTTCAAAGGCAAAATCCAAAGAGCCCAAAACAAGCAAGAAGAAATGGGGAACAAAGTGTCTATATTCAAAGGACAACTATTTTTAATGGCAGACACCGCCCAGGTGAGTTTCTCTGATGTTTCTCGCCACTGGAAGAATTAAAAAGAAGCATGGTGACCAAAATGTTTTCATTACATGGCCTCCTGTGTGCTTTTCTGAAAGGAACCAGCAGCTTCTACATAAACTTGATGCTCAAGTCTAGAGGCCAAGCCCCACGTTTATGCAGGAAGGCGTTTCTAGTTTTGCAAGAATGCGTGGCCCGCCATTCCACCTCCACGTGGCTCGTCTCATACACACAGCCACTCAAAGGTGAGCAAAACTCCATTTTCAGGGGGTGAAAGGACCCTCCAATGAGGGACAAAGCACCAGGAGGCATGGACAAAAATAAGCAGCCTGCCATGAAGGAGAAGCAGTGACAGCCTGAGAAATCGCTGACACAGAGGTTTCTTGGGAAACGTTTCCACGTTTCCAATCTTGAGGCTCTGAAGCAAGAGCCTTAGTGACCATGAAGAATCTTATTTTTATTCTGCAGGAGGCTCCTCCTCGGCTGGCAATCAAGCCCTTAAACACAAGGCTCGTGGAGCCCTGGTTTAACAGCTCAGGCTCTCTCTCCAGGACGCGCTGCAGTGACACCACGACGTGAGATAGGTATCCTCCTCAAAAACTCTGGGTATTTAGGGTTTGCAGCTTCTGCTGATTTTCTCTCTAGCTGAGGAAGTATGAATTTCCATTTTCAAGACTGCTGTTACTCATTTAAGAGTAAGAAGGACTACTGCTCTCCATTAGATGCTGGTGAATTAAACACGAGTTGATAAGTTTGCCTTGGGTAAACCATTTAAACTAACCCAACAGGTATGCAGTGAATTGCCGAGAGCTCCTACATGCTGAAAGCTTTATTTCTGTCTGCATTTAGACTTTCTCAACTGTTGTAGTCTTTCTTTTAGAGAAGTTGTCAGTAATTGCCCAACTAAGAATTAGCAACGATAAGTCTCCAGAAGGGGAGGGGAACTTAGAAAATAATGCAAATATTCCAAACTTGTGAATTATTAATGCATTAGCATCTTGTGGTGAATGAAAAAAGGTGTAAACTGCAAACAAAAGTATGGAGAAGACATCCCTAAGTTTCATAAGTAATGAATTCCCATCAAAACTTGTGTCAATTACTAGGATGATTAATGATACTTTCAGAAAGAGATGGATTCCTCTGCAAAATTAACGTTTCTTGTTTCAATCACTGGACTCCGTTGTATGTTTTCATTTCTGTATTATGAAATTGTCACTTCTCCAGAAATAACCAGAAATTATCTATGAAATTTAAAATGTAACCAATGATAGATTTTAAATTGAGGAAAATGTATTTTTGCTCTCTGAAGGTGATTTGAGATCATGTACACATAAATTAGGAAAATACACTTCCTTATAAAAATCCCCATTCCCATACGTTATGTGACTTTTTAAGTGGTGATAACTTTATCGGCCTCATCTTTCAAAGAAGGAAGGTAATTTGCAGAATTAAATCATATTTTGGAGGTCACTAACAGAATATTATTTTCTCAATTGGCAGACTATTTGTTACTTTGAGAGCAAAAGAACTTATTAAATGATAAAAAAATTATAATTTAAAACAAAAGGATAAAAAGATGACGAATTAAATTTTAGGATTTTCCCCCCTTGAGCTATTGTTCCTCAGATTCCCCTGGGAATGGGTATTATCACTTGGGGAATTAAAAAATAAAAAAAATAAACAATTATTCTCATCTTTAACATTTTCTTTCCATGTACAGCCTTGAGAATTTTCTAAATTCTTCTTTTCTCAGAATTCCATATTACCAAACATTTATATCTTGCAGAGATGCTGGAAATAATCATAAAGTGCAAACACATACGACAGAACAAAAGGACAGAAAGGCAGCATGCAGGGCACATGGAGTTCTTGGAAGTGCTGTCCCCTATGTACAGGCTACAATCACCACTTACAAATATCCCAAATATGTGCCCTCACCATATACATGTTGGCATGACAGCCAACAGCCAGAGGCAATGCTTACTCCCAGACAACAAACTCATCCTCTATGAGGCCAAGTAGCTGGCCTGTCCCTGGGACATTTTAGCAAGACTCACAATGCCGCTCAGCTATTGCCTTAGATAAGCTGAAATTCTGATGGACCTAAACAAAAGCAATCTATCAAAGAAAACACTGCCTCTGAGAAATTAGTCAACAACCATGATAGTGAGTTAAATGACTGTTTTAACAGTTTAAAAGACGATGCATGTCAATGCCAAAGATATACTGTGTTAATAACAGGGGGCATGGAAAAATATACCAAATTTATGCTATAGACCGTAGTTAGCGGTATTCATCTGATATTATCTCAGAATCTGTAACAAATGTTCTACAACAATGTAGTGCGTTGGTGGAGGGGTGTTGTATGGGAATTCCACACATGCACGATTGTTTTGTAAGCTCGTGACTTCTCTAATAAAAATATATTTTTAAAAAGATGATGCATGATTATCAGTTTCTTTCTTCAACAACTTCTTGAGGTTATTTGATGAAATTTGTTTCTCTCTCTAGGGGAAAATGATTCTTTTGACGGTAGGAAGCACGTCTCACTTTTGCTGGGCCTCCAGAACCTACGAATCCTGAAAGATGGTTGTGTTTGGCAGGTTCTTGTTGGTTAGAAGGATGACGGAGGGATGAGTGCATGGGGGCTGATACTAATGGGCTGATATTTTTAAGGCTTTTTCCATCATTTGAGGAACCCTTCACTTACCAACAATTGTGCCATTCCACAATTTATCGGTGCCTGCGGGAACCTATGAGAGAAACAGTGATGGAAGCTCAGAGGTCCTGGGTGTGATTACACTGATATTCCCATCAACTTACTGAGAAGCAGAGTCATTTAGTGTAAACATTTGGGACTGCCAGGACTAGGGCTTAAGTTTCTGCTGGAAAGTCTTGGTTATCTCTCTTTCAGACCTTCCGCTTTCTTATCTGTAAAAGACAAATAATATCCCTGAGCTCACAGAGTTGTAAAGGTCAAATAGATAATCTGGGTGAATCTACATCGCCAACACCAACACATTAGAAAATGCAGTGTTAAGTAATTCAGGAGAGTGTCTTACTTTGGGTCCATGTCCACTCCTTCCGAACTGGAGTCCAAGGTAAGACAGAGCCTGAGGGTGGGGAGATGGGACACGGCCTCCTCCTTCCCTGTTTTCTCACCCACCCGGGGCTCCTTCTCAGGGGAGTTGGCTCCTCCAGCTTAGAGACCACTGGGAAGCACCAGAGCTGCCCGTAGGGTATCCTGAGGTTCACCCACATCACCAGACAGCAGGAGGAACGACTGTGCACCCATCTCTAGGTGTGATGGCCCAGGCGTGCTTCCCACCAGTCCTGCAGAACAGAGGCTTGAGCTTCCTGGCAGCGCATTCCTTCAAGAACAAGTAATCAGAGCCGGGGGGCGCTATCACTGCGCTGACCCTGCACCCATTCCTGTCACTCCAGGTGGGGGTAACCATGCATATGGGGTGTGACGCTAGAGGAATCTCCTCAGGACACTTTCCAAGCCTCCTCTGAGATCTCATAAGGAGGACTCTGTCAGCTCTCACTCTTGATCTGAAGTTTTCTGTTTCCAAGTCTTAGCCCTACTAGATTAAAATTCCTCCTGAGGGGTTTTGCAGGCTCACCTCTGCAGCTGTAGCAATACCAGCTGAAATCAATGGCAGTGATTAAAGCAGTGATTTTCTTTTTTCAAAGGCGGAACTGATCCAGCACCCGGTGCCTCGCCCGTGGAGTGGAATCACAGCACCGTCTCCTTGTTCCTTTGCATGGCATCTTTGCTTGCTGGCTCTCAGGGGTAGCTGCTTTTATCCACCCTCTACCTAAGTGAAAACTCCTCCTTCCGTCTCTTTGAAAGCCACGTGTGAAATCTTTTAAGATGACAGAAGGGATTGTAGGCCCTGGTGGATGGTGGATGCCATTTCCCTGGCTGCAGGCTGAATAAATCCAAAACCGTAATATATGAGCTGGTTCCCTTTGCCATCTCCCTAAACCCGCGTCGGTTAATGATGTCCCCTCACCCCACCTACCGCCTACCTATCACACAATGAACTCACACTTCCCTGAACAGTATTTATCTTTCACATTTCCCTGAATTCTGGGAGCACAGTGTGCTGCTAGTCTATTGGACCCAAGATGTAAAACATTTTCATTGAAATCATCACAAAATATAAACTAAATTCAAACAAAATTGTTCTGAATCTAAGTGAGTCCTTATTTAAGGAATTGTTCACATTTTCTAAACCCTCAGGATGTTTTTTTAGGACAGCCAGGGCAGCATGGGATCGTGAGAACAGGCTGAGCTGAGAGATGTGGAAGCTGGGCTCTATTTTTAATTCTTTTACCTACTACCTGTAGGCTCTCAGGACAAGTCACTTCTGTTCTGTAAGCATCCAGTTGGCTCATATGACAGACAAGTTTTGAATTAGATCAGGTATCTCTGAAGGAAGTTAGGGCCTCCTAGAAGCAGAGGCTGAAACGGGGTTTCCTGGGGCAGGGGTGCAGTTCTCAGTGGAGGAGAGGCAGGCAGGGGAAGGCATCAGCAAGGACGCGAGCTCAACTGGAGACCAGGAGACCCTTACCCCACGTCAAGCTGCAGAGAGCTGGGCCAGAGGGGACACCTCCCGCACCCCTTCAGCTGTGGAGCCCGGGCTGGCCCAGCGGGGGCTCCTCCCGCACCCCTTCATCACCCTTCAGCTGTGGAGCCCGGGCTGCCTCGCGGGGCTGGCCTAGTGGGGGCTCCCCCGCACCCCTTCATCACCCTTCAGCTGTGGAGCCCGGGCCGCCTCGCGGGGCTGGCCCAGCGGGGGCTCCTCCCGCACCCCTTCATCACCCCTTCAGCTACGTGGGTGCAAAGGACAATGGGTCACGAACATTTTTTTTTTTTATCCCCCCCTTGCTGCTTGTGCTGCTGTGTCCATTCGCTGCATGTCTTCTCTGTGTCTGCTTATCTCCCCCTTGCTGTGAGGTCTTGCCGCATCAGCCCACGGCGCCCTGCGAG
>JAQZBX010097010.1:0-11741 GCA_029593785.1 Cabassous unicinctus
AGCTAAAGTTCAGATTTTTTTTAGTGTCTGAAGCAGTTTTGACAAAATAACAAAGATTATTTAAACTTGTGAATATATTAGCAATTTAATACAATCCAAATATAGTCCAAGACTTAACGTTAATTGAGAAGCTATATAACTTTTTTACAATATTTTGCAATGTAAAAATATTCTCAACATTGTGAAACAAAATTGGAAAATTTTAGAGTGGCTTAAATATGAAAATAATAGAAAGTGAGAAATTGACACAGGGAACCCTTCATTGTTCTTATAACTCCAGCCATGTACCCATATTCTTAATATTGTGGTGAAAAATTATACCATATCAACTATTCCCAATAATATTTGCATATGGTGGATTTAATTAGGCACTTTAATATTTTTTCAACATAATTTTTGTGGTATAATAGAAAATTGTTTTAGGTTAGAATTTGGTAGAAAATAGCCAGGGCCCATTTGGCTGCTACTTTCCTTGGAAGAGAAAAAAAATAAAAGCTTTATCTTAATTAAAGTTTAATTAAGGATCACGTTTGGCAGTACTTTTCACACCGATCTACACCAGCAGATTTTCTAGGGCTTAACTTTATCGTGCAGAAAATCCTCTTTTATTACTCCCAACCTGTTGTAAAAGCTGTTGGCACAGAGCTGTGGTTGCTTCATTCAGATGCCTTGTTTGCCACTGGAAATATCCCAAGTCTCTAGAGATAGCACCACAGTGGTTCAATTTAATATCTGTCCTATCACTACAAGACTCCAGCTCATTATTAATGATACTATTCATTAATTTCTTGTTGGGCTGATGTTGTTATTTATTAAAATATTAAAGAATGCCCCAGGGACACATGCATAATGAGGGACACCTCACTTTCATGAGCCACACCAGCTGAAGGAATGAATGAACACACTACAGATTTACCCACCCTGCTCTGCACCATTCCTCCCTCATTAGTCCTGCTACATCTCTGAGTGACACTGTAAATTCATTTTGTGCTCTGTCCAATCAGAGCTTAATACAAATGCAGGGCCCTTTTTTTAATGAGCCATTCCTATGCAAAATGAATTGACTACTGTCTAACTCATCTAATCCGCCTGTGTTTTGGGAAGAACTAAATTGCCTGTATTTATATGGGAAATAAATAAAAGTTGACATATTTTTTTCCTTTTCAGTCTTGCATTTGGAAAATTTCAACATAATAAATTCTCCATCTTAAGAACCTGCCACCTTAGTTAACTAAATCCCAGCATGACATTTAAACATGTGATCGTCGTATTTAAAAAGCCTAAACAAGCAGTTTGTACACGGCAGTGGTCATTTGATGTGTGTTTGCACATGCATTCAGGTGCAGCCTACAGAAATTCTAAGGATACTCGATGTATTTGCTCACCCTTTTAACACATGGGTATTTAAAGACAGCCTTCAAGTGTGTCCAAATGTCTATAGTAATATAAAAGAGGAAATATGTAAAATGTTAAAACCATTTTCAGCTATTTGGAGAATAATATTAAAATGTTTTTATTAGAGAAGAAAATCTTATTATTTGATTCTCCTGTTGGTCAGTGAATACAGAGTGAAATCTGCATAACAATTGTGGTAGCATCTGAATGTAAAGTTTTAATTTGTACTATATTGTTGTTATTTTCTCTCCTGTGCAAATAATTACTCTGGTGAAGAAATACCACACTGTTTTGAGGGGATTAACTAGACATAATTGCAGCCTGTTTTGATCCTGCTTTTAATAATGGATTCTCTCTATCTATATCTGGTTCAGCAGCTTTCTAGGGATAGTTTAAAAGCTTTTATAGTGCCTATGCAATCTTTATACTCTGAATTTATACCTAATTGTTTCTGAACAAAAAAGTGCATTATCTTTACATAATGATATCAAGTTGCACACTGCAACTCTTAACGCACCTTTGTCTAAAACCGTGAATTGTGCTTATCTTAGTTCCTTCCAATAATTTATTTGTATTTCAATATATATCCTTTCTAAGTTATAGTCTATTGAAAGTCAAGTGTATAGCATGCTCCATTTTGAAATAGATTGAATACTGATTTGTTTCATGAAAAATTTTGCATCAAAGTGAAGTTAAAAATTATTTTCTAGCCAGTGTATAGATGTTCAAAAAACCATCTGTAAAAATAAAGTATGTTAGTAGTCTGTGAAATCCTTCATTTGTTTAAATTTGCAAATTTTGAACTGCTAGTGACCTGATGTCAATACTTTTGTATATTTACTAATTGCTTCATGATAGTGGCTTAGAAAGGTACTGTATTTTAGGCCATATTTTTTCTATGTCCATTAAGATAAGAAGCAATTTTCCTACATTAATTTACTGGTATTGGTCATTTTCCAGAAGGACAAGAGAATAATATAAGGAGTTTATTATTCTTCAAAGCAATGGGAACAATAATGACCAAATTCTGTGTTAGGTTGTCTAGACAGCATATCAAAAATGGTTTAATGAAACCTCAATCCTAAAAAAAGGATTGAAGAATTTCCTTAACCATATTAAAAACAAAACTAAAGGGCACTGAAAGGATGGAGTTTGAAAGGAGAAAAGATGAAATTTTAACAAAATCATGAGAGTGCAAGGAGGAAGAGCTTAAATATTTTTACAAAAACCTGAAAATTAAACTGTGGTTCTTTTGGAATTTTCTAAAGTAGAGAGAAACCTTGTAATTAGAGGTTGGGCCCAAAGTAATAAATTCTCTAATGGATGGGAACCCCCCAGCCAACAGTTGGATAACACATAAATTCCTACAAGTAGAGCTAGAAGGACTTGTTCCCTCATGCAGGCATACCTCATTTTATTGCTTCTTTCTCCCTGTCACATTTGGGTAATTCTCATAATATTTCAACCTTTTTCATCATTATTATATCTGTTATGGTGATCTGTGATCAGTGATATTTGATGTTTCTTTTGTAATTGCTTTGGAGTGCCATATACTGTGCTCATATAAGACAGCAACTTAATCCATAAATGTTGTGTGTCTTCTGACGGCTCTACCAATCGGCCATTCCCCCATCTCTCCCTAATTTGGAGCCTCCCTATTCCATGAGACACAACATTTTTGAAGTTAGGCCACTTATATAAACCTGCAATGGCCTCTAAGTGTTCAAGTGAAAGGAAGAGTCTCACATTTCTCGCTTTAAATCAAAAGCTAAAAATGATTCATCTTAATGAGGAAGGCATGTTGAAAGCTGAGATAGGCCAAAAGCTACACTTCTTGTGCCAAGCAGTTAGCCAAGTTGTGAATGCAAAAGAAAAGTTCTTGAAGGAAATTAAAAGTGCTACTCCAGTGAACACACAAATGATAAGAAAGCAAAACATCTTTATTGGTGATATGGAAAAAGTTGTAGTGGTCTGGATAGAAGATCAAACCAGCCAAAGCTCTCCCTTATATCAAAATCTAATCCAGAGCAAGGTCCTTACTCTCTTCAATTCTATGACGACAGAAAGAGGAGAGGAAGATGCAGAAGAACGAAATTTGAAGTTAGCAGAGGTTGGTTCATGAGATTTAAGGAAAGAAGCAGTCTCTAAAACATCAAAGGGCAAGGTGAAGCCTCAAATGCTGATGTAGAAGCTGCAAAAAGTTATCCAGAAGATCTAGCTAAGATCTTTGTTGATATTTTTATTTCTAAAATGTGCTTACGTTATTTTTTAATAGATTCTAACAAGCTATTGGATTTCTGCATTATCCCTCCATTTTTTCCATTGTTTGTTTATTTCCTTCAGCATATTTATAACTGTCATTTTAAGTCACATCTACTGATTGCATTTGTGTCAGGTGTGTTTCTGCTTTATGGAATAATTTCTCTCTTCATAGTGGGAACCATATTTTCTTGAATTTTTACATATCTCATAGTTTCATAGGAGTTGTCATTTGTGCATGAATATTATGGAAATATTTAACTGGCCAATAGTCTAGAAGATAAGCAAACCCCATATATATCTTTTTCACTCAGAAAATTTAAATAACCATTTTCAGTAAAGTTTTTAAAACTTTTAAATATGTTTGAATAGGAAATCTGTACAAAATATAGTTGAAATAGAGCTTACTATTAAATGTGCTTGGGAAGATGTGGCTAGGGAGAAAATAGATTCTTTTATGAAGTTTTACATCTTGGTGAGTAGTCAGATCAAATCATATGACTCAAAACATAAACTTAGAAAAGCAATTAAAAAAAAAACACTTTGGTTTAAGTTCATATTATTCCCATGAACCATTTTGGAAAATATAAATATTATCTTAGTACTTGCAACACTAAATAATGATTACTAAACACCAAGACAACTATGATAAATTGAGAGAAAGAAAGTTCCTAAATTGATCTAGCTTCTTTATCATATTTTGAAAATGATATTAACTGATGACATGTAGAATGTGCATTCTTTGTACCATATATATATATAAAAACATGTATATATATATATATATACATGTTTATATATATATATATTTTAGTTAGACCAGTAAAAAGAATTTATTTGGGAAATGGGGGAAAGAACAGAGCTTGCTGAGAAATGGGAGAGAAAGAAGGAAATACACACCAAGTTTTGGTGTGGGCCCCACTAGGCAGACAGAGCCTGTAATATATTTTTAACTTCAGTAATTTAAATTTCCCCTATAAAAATTTAACAAAAATATTGATTATTGACTTAAATAAATAGTCCATTCCACTCTTGCTTCTTAATCCAAATGATTAAGGTTACATTTATAAAGAAACCTCAAAATATTATAAATTCTAAGACATGACTCTCAAAATCTAACTCCAGTCATTTAATGATGATATGTCACTAGTAGATATTTTAACTTAGGCTTTTAAATGCAATCTCAGAAGGAAATCATTGTTTCTTTTATCATAACTCTAAAAAACTTTGCCTATATTATATAGTCTTCCAAAATTTTAAATATATAGTGCAATAAATAAATATTTTCTCATATGAATTAATCAAAGGGGTATAAAAATCTAAGAATGTCAAACCATTTGCAAAATATTTGCCTCTGTTGCTGATCCAAGGAAATTTTTGTCATAGTATCAAAATGCTTCCTATTATATTAGTGTCATATGTTCAAATAAGTACTGGAAAGGTATTGGCCATTACAAAATTTTTATGCATAATATTTTTTTGACTTTCTGAACTGTATATTTTAATTCTATATTTCTTAACATTAAGAATTTATAACCATCCAATGCAAACATAGAGTGGAAAGTACAATGACGAGGTATGCCGTTTATCCTCCTAGTGTGTTTTTACATTATCTGTAAATGACAGCTTCTTGGACTTTTAGTTAGGCCAGAAGAGTATATGGTCATACCTTTGAGATATTGCAAGTAGGTTCCAGACTGCTGCAATAAAGCTAATATTGCAATAAAATGATTAACACAAATTTTTTGGTTTTCCAGAGTATATAAAAATTATGTTTACACTACACTATAGTCTATTAAGTTTATGGTAGCATTATGTCTGAAAAAGCAATGTGCATATCTTAATTAAAAATACTTTATTGCTAAACATGTCAACCCTCCTCTGAGTCTTCAGTGAGTCATAACCTTTTTCCTGGTGGAGGGCTTTACCTCAATGTTGATTACTGCTGACTGATCAGGGTGGTAGTTGCTGAAGGCTGGAATGCCTGTGGCAATTGCTGTTAATACACCAACAAAGAAGAGGCAAACTTCCTTTCATGGACAATTACTCTATAGCATGAGATACTGTGTGACGGTATTTTATCTACAGTAGAACTTCTTTCAAAATTGGAGTCAATACTTTCAAAATTCTTTCAAACCCTGCCACTGCAGTTTGTGTAATATTCTAGATGCTTTGTTGTCATTTCAACAATGTTCACAGTATCTTCACCAGGAATAATTCCATCTCAAAAAACAACTTTCTTTGTTCATCCATGAGAAGCAACTCTATTTGTTTCAGTTTCATTATGTGATTGCAGCAATGCAGGCACATCTTTAAGCTCCACTTCTAATTCTAATTCTCTTGGTGTTTCCACCACATACACAGTTGCTTCCTCCACTGAGGTCTTAAACCCAAAAAGACAGTTGGAATCAACATCTTCCAAACTCCTGTTCATATTGATATTTTGACCTCTTTTCATGAATCATGAATGTTCTTAATGGCATCTAGAATGATGATTCCTTTACAGAAGGTTTTCATTTGACTTTACCCAGATCCCTCTGAGGAATCACTAACTATGGCAGTATAGTCTTACAAAACGTATTTCTTAAATAAGAAGATTTGAAAGTCAAAATGACTCCTTGATTCATGGGCTGCAAAAGGGATGTTGTGTTAGCAGGCATTAAAACAACATTCATCTCGTTGCACATCTCCATCAGAGCTCTTGGGTGACCAGGTGCATTGTAATATTTTTAAAGGAATCTTTCTTCTGAGGAGTAGGTCTCAACAGTGGGCTTAAAGTACTCAGTAAATCATGTCGTCAACAGATGTGCTATCATCCAGGTTTTGTTGTTTCATTGATAGAGCACAGGCACAGTTGATTTAGCATAACTCTTAAGGACTCTAGTATTTTCAGGATGGTGAATGAGCATTGGCTTCAACTTAGTCACCAGCTGCATTAGCCCCTAACAAAAGAGTCAGCCTGTCCTTTGAAGCTTTGAAGTCAGTCAATGACATCTCCTCTCTGGCTATGTAAATCCTAGATGGTATTTTCTTCCAATATAAAGCTGCTTGATATATATTGAAAATCTGTTTTTAGTGTAGCCATCTTCATCAAAATATAATATCTAAAAAGAAAGAATTAATTGGATGGCTTAGCGCAACTATAAACAGCAGAATAAAATCCTTTGTGATCTCAAAAAGAAATTATTCACTCTAATGCACACAAAGAAAATAAAAAGAACTTAAAAACCACAGAACAGAATGTGAGAGTCATGTGGGGCACTTTCAAATCATCTAACGCGTAATTAGAGTCCTAAAAAAGAGAGGAGAAAAGAACAGAGCAGGAGCAATATATGATGGAAAAATTACCAAGAATTACTTCAAAAGTGATAATAATAATAAAAAAAAATTCAACTTTTATAGTCAAGAGCTCAGCAAACCCCAAATAAGTAAAGATAAAGAAAGCCAATCATAGGAACTTCATAGTCAAACTGTTGAAAACCAAAGATAAAGAGAAAATTTTAAAAGCAGCTAGAAAAAAATACAATACATTCAGGAAACAACTATGAGATTGAAGACTGATTTCTCAAGAGAAACTATGGAAGAAAAATACAGTGGACTATGTATGTCTTAGTTTGCCAAAGTACCAGAAAAGTGTTGGATTTTATAATGGAGATTAATTAGAGTAAAAACTTACAGGTCTAAGGCTGTGAAATGTCCAAATCAAAGCATTAGCATAGATGCCTTCTTACCAAAGTCAGTTACCAGTGATCCTGGGTCCTGCCAAGTAGTGAAGATGGCCACTGATCTCTGCCGAGGTCCCTGCCCTACCCTCTAGAATCTATCATCTCCCAGAGCTCAGCTGTGGGAAACCAAGCAAAGTCTTGTCTCTTTTGGCCTTCTCTCTCAGTCTCGGCTGCTCTGCTTTCTTCCTGAGTTCAGCTATGAGCTATCAGGCATATGGCTTGTCTCCTCAGCTTTAAGCTGCTCCATGGGCTCAGGCTTTTGGGGGCTTCATGATTAAGCTTTAGCTGCTAGTGATCCTTGAGTCCTCTCTCACATTGCAGGTCAAAAATGGTGGCTTCTTTTGTCTGTGTGTGTGTCTCTATCTCTGTGTCTCTGTTTATATAAGACTCAGCAAGAGGACAGAGACTCATCCTGAGCCACACATCACTGATGTAGTCCAATCAAAAGCAATCTAATCAAGTGATCTAAAGAGAATCAAATGCAGGGGTTCTTAACCTTTTTCTTCCATGGACCCCTTTGCCAGTCAGGAAAAAACCATGGACTCCTTCTCAGAATGTAGCGGCAGATAGTTTTATGACACTCAACTAGTGTAGGATCTAACAACTACCGTAATTTTAAAGTATGGATGAGTGTAAGCGATTTTTTCGAGATATGCAACAACTGTGATGTGATATGAAATGTATACTACTGTAATATATGGCATACATTCATAAGTGAAGGAAATGGTAGACTTCAGTTATAGGTCAGAGAAAATAAAGATAATAAGTTGATTTTTTTTTCAATTCAAACTCACGGACCCCTTGAAATCTGTGGAACACTGGTTAAGAACCCCTAATCTAATGCAGTCAAAGGGTACCACAACCACAGGAATAGTTAAATAACATAATCTTTTTTTGGGATTCATTAAATTCAAACTGTAACAGTCAGCAGTCTCTTGGGAAACAGTACCAACAGAAGATATCTGTAAATATGAGATTTTTATAAGAATTTTCTCACACAACTGCGGTGATGCACATGTCCAATTTCCATAGAGCAGGTTGCAAACTGGGAAGTCTGATGAAAGTTTTTGATGACTTCCTCAAGAGAAGATGGCTGGTTGAAGTAGAGATGGAAATTCTCTCTTCCAACTGCTGAATCATCTTTTCTCCTTTTAAAGCATTCAACTGATTGGACAAGACTTCTCTTGTTGAAGGCAATCTCTTCAGTTAATAGTAGATTTAATCAATCATAGATGCAATCAACTTACTGATGATTTAAGTCCACAAAATGTCCTTACTGTAACAATCAGACCAGTGCTTGCTTGACCAAACAACTGGACCAAAACCTGGCCAAGTTGACACATGAACTTAACCATCACAATCCACCTCTTGTCAACGTGGCAGCCATACACATTTCCTTAAGCCATACTTAATCTTCAAATAAAAACAATAACAATCATGTTTTGCCTAACAATACTCAACTGTTGTGCATACAACTGGAAACACACTAACTCTCCCCAGAATAAGGTACAAGTTCTTGGGTAATATTCACTTTTAAACCTGATATCCTATGACTTAAATACTACAATATGGGGCTAATTCAACTTATGTTGTACAATAAGGGAATAAGATAGGGAAGAAAACAAAGATATTTGCTTTATGTGCAAACAAACTCTTAACAAAACAAGGAATAAATATTCATAACCATTACAGTCCTTATTTCTGTAACTGGTCATGTGGTCAAGCTCACTTTTATAACTACCTTCTTCCACTACCCAGTCTATATTCCCTTTACCTTAAGCAACCACCTCAGCTGGCCATTGTTCTTTGCCTGGTGGGTTTACCCAAATCTTCATTCCTGAAATTTCTGGGCCAGTCCTGCCTGGATTGGGTTGTTACAGTTTTCCATTGGCTTTAATGACAGAGCATGGAAGTACTAAGAGATGCCCTAGGGGATCTCCTGTTTTCCAGGCAAACTATTCTTTACCTCCACGATGTAGATGTAGTCCTATTTCCCCTTGATAGTCAGGATTAATCACCCCAGCTAGTACAGGAATTCCCAATTTTCCCTGTTGATTCAGAGACATGAGAACCCCAAAGTGGCCATGTGGAAGTCTTCACTTCTAGTTCAATGAAATCATTGTATATGTCTCCTGGTGGAAACACTCTTTGTATTGGAACTAAGACCTGTAGACCAGCAGAGCTTAAGGTTGCAGAGACAAGGAGCATACATGGATCACTAAGGGTAATAGTGAGTGGTGCTACTCCCATTTCCACCTCTTGATCCTGGGTCCGTGAATCCTGGCTATGGGAGAAATATACCATACAGTTGATGCTAATTTAGAACATACACTGCCTCCTAGAGAACATTGTTCCAGCCCTGCAAGGTATTGCCACCTAGTTGGTACCATAATTGAGTCTTCAAAAGGCTGATCCACCATTTTATCAATCCAGCTGCTTTAGGATGATGGGGACCATGGTAAGACCAGTGAATTCCTTGAACATGTGCCCATTCCCACTCTTCATTTGCTGTGAAGTGGATTCCTTGATCAGAAGCAATGCTGTGTGGAATACCATGATGGTAGACAAGACATTCTTTAAGTCCCCAGATGGCAGTTTTGTCAGAACCATTGAAGGGAAAGCAATCCCATAACCAGAGTATGTGTCTATACCAGTTAGAACAAAACATTGTCTCTTCCATGATGGAAGTAGTTCAAGGTAATCAACCTGCCACCAGTTAGCAGGCTGATCACCTTGGGGAATGATGCTATATTGGGGACTGAACGTTAACCTATGCTGCTGGCAGATTGGACACTCAGCAGTGGCTGTAGACAGCTCAGCCTTGGTGAGTGGAAGTCCATGTTGCTAAGCCCATGCATAATCTACATCCCTACCACCATGGCTACTTTAGTCATGAACACATTGGACAATGAGAGGAGTGGCTGGGGAAAGGGGCCAGCTAGTATTCACAGAAATGGAATCTTTCTGGATAAAAGCATAAAACTGCAGGAAGGAATAGACAGAGTAAATATTTGAGTAAATATAACAGACATTTTGAAAACTTATAAAATAGATTAACTCTTTAAAGCAACAAAAATCATGATGTATGTTAGGGCATGTAATTTATATGGAGATAAAATATATGTCAACCAATAGAACAAAAGCCAAGAGGAGATAGGAAGTAGAAATATGCTATTGCTATCCTCTTTCTTTATTTACACAGTGATAAAATACCAATTCTATGTATACTGTAATTGGTTAAGGATGCATATTGTAATCTCTTGAGTAAACAGTTAAAATGAAAAAAAATTTGTAAATATAAAACCAAAAAAGGATTTAAAATGGAATTCTAAAAAAATCTTATTTAATCTGAGAAAGTAAGAAAGGAGGAAGATGGAACCTAGAATAAACTGACAAACAGAAAATAAATAGCAAAATATATTAAATTCATCTACACAACTTAAACATTAAATCTTAAAAACCCCAGTTATTCAGGCAATATAAAATAAGATGTGTAGGGGAAAGATGTCATCGATTTAGGAGGGCACTCACTAACTCACTCTCAGAGGACGGCTGATTGGGGACAGAATCCTGCCTGAGTGGTCTGTGCTGGGGGCACACAGAGCTGGAACCTTGGGGACATCTATCTGGAGGGAGCTGGACGGCGAGGTGGATTGCTCAGGAAAGATTCGTGAGTTTTCCCCCTGGCTGTGGTAGTTAACACAGACGGCTGAGCCCCACCTTCAGGGAAAAAGGCTGGGAGGAGCTGTGACTCCTACCAGCAACCCAGAGAGAGGGAGCAGACTCTGAGAGTGGAAGGGTTCTGGTGGAGGGTCGAGAGGGGTTTCCTTTCTGTGGATTTGGCTGCCTGGAACCCCTCACAGCTTTGGGGAACGAAATATCTGCCTTGCAGCGGCACCAGATGGAGGGGAGTGGTAAATCTGCTGAGGACGGTTCATCTACCTAGCTGCCCAGGGATATGCCCCAACTCCTGCTGGGAACCCAGTGAGAGGGAGCATTCTCTAAGAGTGGGAGGGTTCTGACAGAAGGTGGAGAGGGGGCTCCTTCTTGTGGGTTTGGTTGCCTGGACCCCCTCACAGCTTTGAGGAGCAAATAAGCCAGCTTGAAGAGGCACCAGGCTGAGGGGAGAGGCGAATCTGCTGAGAAAGCCTGATTTACCAAACAGCCTGGTGATGCTGAGGCTTGGCTCCGGAGGGGGCAGAGTCAACCAATTTTATCATTCTGCAATGACAAGCATCAGAGCTTCAGCTCCTCTGGGGAGGCCAGGAAGTGGGAAGTGCTTGATTAGTTTCCATGAGCCTATTTAGGGTCCCCTCAGTGAAGGGGGTGGTCTAGAAGAGGCCTTCTTTTGGGTCCCTTATT
>JAQZBX010097011.1:0-11744 GCA_029593785.1 Cabassous unicinctus
GGCGGAACTGACGAACATCTAGCTGCCAGCCATGACACCAAGCCTAGAGAGCCCAGCTGATCTGAAACGATTAACATCGGGTTGCCAGCCAAGCTGAAAAGCCCAGCTGTGCACTTCCACTGTTACCTTGGCCAGGCTAGTGCCTTGGCCCAGGGTTGAGCTGCAACACTGAAGGCATTTCCACTGGTGCCTTGGGCCAGGCCGATACCTCAGCCAGGCTTGTGCCTTGGCTAGGGCTGAGCTGTAACACTGAAGGTGCTTCCACTGGCACCTCAGCCAGGCTTGTGCATTGGCCCAAGTTTGAGCTGAAACACTGAAGTCACTTCTGCCAATCCCTCAACCAGGGTGTGCTCTGGCTATGCTAGTGCTGTAACACTGAGCAGATTAAATAAAGTTTGATTGTAGTGAGGTCGCCTTTCTTCATTCTGAAGTCCATCTGAACCAGAGAATAAAAGTGGCAACAACAAAAGACAAGAAGAGAAAATACTTGGTTAATTTCAAACCCATAATTAATCACTGAGGAAAATTTTAGAAGGCATATATTTCCCTACCATAATAAGGATATTCAAATGTCCAGCTATAGGAAATTAATGAGATATTAATAATAGATTTCTGTTCTCAACATCTGGCATATAGTGAATGAGAATCAACACGAAAGAGGAAAAACATTGTCCAGGTTTAGAGATATATTAAACTGGAAGACCATGGATTAAGATTTAAAAGGCTGTTCCTTAGGAAGAAGTCCTCTTAATATTACAAAATGCTGCACAAACATTTATAGACCTAATTACAGAGCACTTAAAATTGATAAATGATAAATCTCATGAAAATTACTTTCCTCAGTATCTTTATCATAAAACACATAAAAGTGATTAAATTTTTGATAGGCCCTATATAAAACAATATTTTTTGTCTTAAGAATGTTAAGAGAATTACTTCCAACCTCTAAAACATATATTATTATTTAAAAGGCCTATATAAATCAAAATAAATTTCTAAGTGAAACAAAAGGTATCTCCAGTATTACATAGAGCAGTACACAGGAAGAAAAGTTGCATTATAAGATGAGCCAGGGTCTTCCTAGCAAGGGAAGCAATGATTAGACATCAGCTATCACAACCATGTGTGTCAATAATGCAAACATATACAGGTGGAAATAAGTGATATTTTCCCTAACATACCTTGCACATTTAAATAATTATGAAGAAATTTAATATGAATTTTTTCTCATTTACCCAAATTACTCTTATGGCAACAATAAAAGACACTAATATATCTAAATCACCTAAATCAGAAATTCATCATGTCAATGGCTTACTTTGTCTAATATCAAGTCTTACACACCATCTCTATCCCAACACACTCTATAAAAGTAAACAAAAGTCCTCTTATGAAACCATTAAATCTCACTCCTATAAATGCAATTATGTTTAATCATATTTTGCATAACAAACATATTTTAAATTAAAATGCTTTTCAATGCTAAATGATCATTTTATTCCATTATTCATCTTTCACCATTTTTCCTAAATCAAAATTTAAAAGGTTGGGAGAAAAATCGGTAATGTTTTAATGGTCAAAATAGAACCAAAGTGAATAAAAATATATAACAGAAATTTTCATGTTTTAATCGTAGAAATATTCTTTTCATCTTTTTTAGCCATAAAGCAGCCTGCCTAATGTATTTAGAAACTTGAACATATTTCTTTAAGAATATGTATAAATATATTTCAGCAGGCAAAATGATCTGCAATTCAATGCACAACTCTTTTATCATCACACTAACGAGAGCACACTGATAACACATTCCTCTCTGCATGGAACACACAGTACCCCACAGTTTATGATTGCTTAAATGGCTATTTGGTAAATTTTTTATTAGAATTTTTTTGCAGATTTTTATATTACTGTATTGCAATTTCCCCTATACTATAATTTACTTATTTATGTATGGAATACTTTCATGTGTATCACACATAGTGCTATATAAAATTTAATCAACTCTTGATCCCATGGACTATTTATATTTATGCTTTCTGTACCCTACAGGAAAATAACAAAAGATTATGAGGAATTATCTGAGAGATCTGTGATACATGAACACCATTCTCCATGGATCACCAATTTGTATGCCATACAAAGGTTCTTTGCAGGCATTAAATAATTTGAAAATAGTATGTATGTAAAATTACTTCTTTTAATTATGTCTCCAGAGAATTCAGTATACATTTACCTAACACATATTTGGCCTCCTGCATATGCATGTTATGAAAGCTTAAATACATAGATAAGGATTTGGAAGCAGAAAAAGGAAGGTTATTTTCAAGTAGGAATAAAAAATGAGAATATAAGATGGAGAACATATCCTGTCATAGACAAAATTTTACCTTAAATTACATGTCATTATTAACCTTCAGTCTCAATTAAACACTTCACATCTTATGTGGCCTTCAACTTCTTTTCTGCAAATTGAATTTGTGATATTGTTTAGTGGATCCAAAAATAATATTTCATAATTAAGTATTCTCCATTTCTTCCATATTAGTGGAATATTCATACATTTATAAGCCTAACCAGAATGAAGATCCAATGCCTTAGATTTCTGTGCAACTTTCTGTGGCCAAGTGACTTGTTCTGGCCAATGGATGTAAATGGATTTTTTTTTTATCTTCCAGTCATTAGTCTTTGATTAAAGGGGGTTGTTCTCTTTTTCCTCTTTACCCTCTCTTACTGTCATAATGCAGATATGAAGGTGATCATCCTGATCCATGAAAATGAACAACCACAGTAGGGAAAACCATTCAACAAAATAGGACACTCTCAGGTCACTGACATGATAGCACTGCATACAAGCAAACAAGATGCAATGAATTTATGCAAAATTCTCAACATATTTAAATGAGTTTTACAAAAACTTTCATCTAATTTAAACCACTTTATATTTGTCTTTCTCATACTTTACGAAATTTATTCTATTTTCAAAAACTGAGAAGGTCTGAAATTTTACCCTACTTGCAGTATAGCTTCCTTCTATTTTAGGGATGCTGAATACACAAGATACGTGGGTCCAAAACAAAGGACTTTATTACTCACTGCTCAGCAGGCAGCATGAGCTTCTTATTCTCTTCAGTTCCCCTTTTTTCCACAAAACATATGTGTTACCAGGTAGAGGAGGCCCTAGTGGCTGTTATACATATGATAAGCCTGAGTCGCAGATGGCAAACTTGAAGTTCAGCAAATTCCCAACTTCTAAAGGGCTGTCTGCAAACCTGCCTCAGATTGGCATTGGAGGCATTGGCTGACATACCCTGGGCAGGAAACAATTCTGCCTTGTGTGAAAGAAACACACTGTTTTTATCTTTCTAGGCAGTGCTGGACAAATGCTTGCACAATATATGTATTAATATATAATCAATTAATACCATGCATAATTGCCTCCCCGAAATCTACCCTTCTTTGCTAAACCAACATGGCTTTTGAAAAAATTTCCAATAAGTATTTCACTTTCTTGACTGCTCTGATTAACCTGAAGTTCTCTTTTACCACCACCACCCCCCTGGCACTCCATGGAATTCAGAGTGATTTAAGAGGGAGGTAAGCCAATGCCTGGCCTTCATACAAGTACAAAACCAAGGGTGCACAATGTCCATGAATACAAATTGCTTACAATTTCTGGAGGTGGCCCACATTAAACTGTTAACCTAAATACAAGCAGAGTTTGATTAACAATTCCTCTAACATAGCCTCCCCGATAGACGGTAAACCTTAAGGATCCCAATTCAGTGCCTTGTTTTTGGTAGTGCTGTGCAGTTAATACAATCTGTCCTATTTCTAGACTACTATAGTTCCTGCACACCCACACACACACACACACACACACACACACACACACACAGCTCAGCATGTCTTTTCCCCATCCACACCCCATTCTCAGTGTTTATTTCATCTTTGGCAATTTAATCTATAAATTCTCTACAGTGCTATTTTTGTCTTCCCCATGTGTATATTATCCAGACTAACTTCACATCCTCCTCAGTACTGCTTGAGAGGAAGGAGCAAACCTTGCTCTTTCATGGTAGCAACAAAAGACATTATTCTGCTGACAGGAACACCAGGCAAGGGCAGCTCCTCTTTACTCTAGAGGTGTGGAAGTCACACTTCTCCTCCATGTGGGAAAGGTGCATCTTCATCACTGCTGACATGATGGAAGTTAAAGTACCCCCTACAGGCTCACAGTAGAAAGGATCCACCAAGTTCCTGAAAGGAGTGGTGGTGCAGGACAGGGACCATCAAACAAGTCTGGGGCTGCAGGGCCCATTGAAATGAAGGAGGGAGTGGTGTTGTTATTAGTGGTGCTTGCCTTGAGAACAGGCAGGTAGGCTTACAGAGATTTGTCTTGCTATCTATCCACCCATGTTCTCACCTCCATCTTTGAACAGGTAAAGACTAACAAATTTTATTAAGGCTATGCTTTGCCTGCTCACATGGAGTATCTGGGCATGGAGGCCTCTAGTACTTAGACTGGTATATATAGAAGGGAAATCATACAAGGAATCCCTGCTGAGTATTCTTGAGTAACAAGATCCTTAGTCAGTCTTTTTTTATTCTGCCTTGTCCAGAATGAATTTTATCCAATTATAACTTTTCAAAATCAGATTTGTATTAAATTACAGTATGCAAACAGTAAAGCTTACAAAGGCATAACATTTAAGTTAAATTATTTTTCATGAAGCAATTTCTGTCATTCACATTAATTCATATTAAAAAAAACCACAATATTACCAGCATAGAAGAAGATGCCTCCAAACATGACCCTTCTCAAATGGAATCACTATTTTATACTTTCATCTCAGTTTAGTTTTCCAGATTTTGAACTAAGAAATGAAAACATGAAATCAAACATGTAGCATACGTTACCTTAGTTTATGAAGAGGTTTTGTGAGATTTTGGTTTGCTTATTTCAGTATTTTATATATTTATATTTAGTCTATAACCTTTTTTGAATATAATAAGCATTTATATATTGAACATTAATAAACAGGTGGGTGAGTATTATATCCAAAGTAAAGTCTAACTGTGGTAAAAAACCGAAGTATTTAATGAAAATAGACAAGTAAAATGTTGTTAAAATCTGTTTATTAGGAAAAATTATCTGTTATTTTAAAAAGACTATTATTTTCTACATTTGGAGTCATAAAGCAATCTGGCAAATACACATACAATTCCAAATAGCTTTCTTTAAAAATCTGTATTATGCATTATGCATTATGCAGATTTATTTATGCAAACCTTCTGTATTTCAATATTTTAACTGTTTGATCATCCTGTGAACAGAGCACATGGTTCTTCTATTCCTCTCTCCACATACTTTACTTTATTCCAATTTATGTTTTCCATACCCTTAAGAAAGATGTCTAACAACTATGGGAAATTCTCAGGGAGAACTGTGATACATGAACCTCAGTTCCTAAGACGTCGCAAAATTTTATGTTATATAAATGTTTTCCATAGACATGTAAAATACACACCCAAACACACACCATTTCTTTTAATTAAGTCTCTACAGAATTTAGTATAGGTTGCCATAAAATTTGTTTCCTTGCCTCACTTTCTGGTTTGAAATCTCAGGAACATAGATAAGGACTTAAAAGCAGAAAGAGTAAAGCTTATTGTGGAAGGGATCCATTCCTCTCTCCATTCCTAAATATGTGCGTCATTTAAATATTAGCCTTACCAATTTAATTTGTTAATTTATTGCATGGTATCTAGCAATTCTATCAAATTATTCCTCCCACTAAAATTTCCTGATATTAAGTATGAAAATCATCTCTTGACCCCGTGGAGGATTTATGCTTTCAATGCCCTGAAGGAAAATATCTAATAAGAATGTAGAATTCTCAGGGGAAACTGACATCCAAGAACATCATTTCATAAGAAGTCACCAAACTGAATGTTTTACAAGTGTTTACTGTAGACACATAAATTAACACACAGAGATACATATACATGCATCCATTCTTTTAATTAAGCCTCCAGAGAACTTAATACAGATTGCCATAAAATTTCTTTCCTTACCAGACATACTGGTTTGAAATCCCAGGTACATAAAAAAGGATTTAGAAGCAGAATGATTAGAGATTATTTTAGACAGAAATAAAAAGTGAGACTATCAGGTAGAAAATATAGTCTGCTATAGCCCAATTGACTCCAAGCTAAAAATGTCATATTCAACTCTCTACACACATTTAAACATTTTGTGTATCATTTAACTTCAAACTTTTATGCAAATTGTCATTCATGCAAAGATTCTTTGCCTATTGCATAATAGATGAGAACCCGTAATGAATACTCACTAAATATTTTATAATTCTTTATAATAATATTACAGTTTCCTATTTATATATGACTATCCAGATGAAGATCCCAATTCTCAATTCTTATTTTCCCTTGACACCAATTTTGTTCAAGTTCTGGCCAATGTTCATAAATAAAAATTATGTGTGCAATTTCCCAGCATTGCCTTTAATAATAGATTTTACCTTTCTTTCTCTTCTCAAACTACTCTTACACATATGTGATGATGAGCTATGTTGTGTTTCAAGAATGAACAAAACAATCTAGAGTTAGCTTCTGAATAAGAATTAAACCACACAGTTTCCTCAAATCATAATAGCCATACCAGGATAGTAAACCCAATGAATTTAAAAAGAAATTCTGTCATACGAGCATGAATGCTAAAATGTGATAAAAACAAACGTCTTGTTTTAGCCAAAGTGATTTTTGCCTTTATGTAACCTGCCCAAGTCACATCAAAATCAGTATAATTTTGGAATCAGTAATAGTTGCATGAGAGATACCTTCATATAACAGAAGTTGGAATTGGTTGTCTGACATTGCTGTGTCTGCGGAGAGTGAGGTGATCATTAGAGGATGGATATTGACAGTTCAGAACTCAGTTTTCAAACTTTAATTTCTCACTTGTGGTCACTTGGAAAGAAGTATGTATTAAAGAGAGATCAATCACAAACTGAATCTTGGGGGATACAAAAAATATTATGAGAATGTGAAACAGGAGTAATTGTAAAGTGGGATGGTCAGTTCTAACAAAACTGGGGATCTCATAGAAACAAATGATAGGTTTAGAATTTAAATTCTCAGCTAATTCAGTATTAGCAAATCATGTGAGGGTCACAATTAAAGTGGATGTATTTGAGAAGATTCTTGATGGTCCACATACTTAGAAACACTTGGTATTAGATTTAATTTTGTTTCATCTTTTAAAATTCTGCTGAATGTGTAGTAGTATAACATGGGTTTAATTTGCAGTTACCCAATAATTCAGGAAGTTGTAAAGCATTTGCTTCCTTATTGGTCATATTCATATCCTCAAGTGAAATGCCACTTGAGCTTTTGTGCAAATTTCAAATGGGCTTTCTGCATTTATCATATTAAATGTAGGCATGCTTTATGTATTCTCAGTATTGATCCCAGATATTTGTCAGATATTTAGCAGTATGATATTATTTGTGAATTCCAAAAATAGATATTGGATTATGTTTGTGAACTGGTCTTTTCCTCTGGGCATATTATATTGTATTGGATTCAGAGATTTCACTTTTAATTGATTAAATTATGATTAAGGCTTTAATTGGGCCACACCAAGACATTGAGATCCTGGTCACTAGGTCTGCAGGGACTCACAGAGAAAACTACAGGGCAGAGCAGAGTTTGTCGACGTGACCTCACGGGCTTTGCAGCTGATCGCCGACCTGGGGGCCGGGCTTTAATGCCGACCGCCGCTTGCCGCCGCTATCTGCCGCCACCACCAAATGCCACCCCGGGGGCGGTTCCCTTGGCGATCGGGTGATCGGGGGACAAAGGGAGGGGAGTTGCGGCCCACCAGGCTCCGGCATCCCCGAGTGCAGCGGGCCAAAGACCGGGGTCTGCGTCTTAAGCCGAAGACGAGATTGGGGAGATGGACACTTCTCGGCTACCAGCGGACGATGAGTAACGGATATGGAGACTATCGCACACTCCAGAGACAAGGCTGGGCTTATAATTCTGAGGTTATTAAGCAGCTTTCAGTATTTATGTTAAGCGGGGTTTTGGGGAATGGGGAAGTGAGACTGGGCAGTTTTCAATTGGTACGGACAGGCTTTATGCCTATAAAAGGTCAGGAAGGTGAGGGAGGGATAGAGCTGTGCTGTGGTGGAAAAGGAAGGGGTGGAGCCTCGCCGCGGTGGAAAAGGAAGGGGTGGAACAGTGCCGCGGCAGAAAAGGAAGGGGTGGAGCCGTGCCATGGCGGGAATGGGAGGGGTGGAGCTGCACCATGGCAGGGACGGTAGGGGTGGAGCCTTGCCATCGTGGCCATCTTGGGGTGATGGGTGGGGAGCAAGAGGCCACAACAGGTGTTAGCAGCTGAGCTGCAGTGGTTAAGAGAGCATCCGTCTCTAGTTGGTTGCGGTATTTGACATTAAGATGGTGTTTATGCTCTGGTTTTCTCAGGCAGTGCTCTTGGAGTTCCCGTACCTCCCTCGCCTGCCCCCCACATCTCCTCCAACATCTCTCCCTTTCTTATTATATAACAGAGGGGAGAAGTGGTAGGCGTTGGGGCTCCTTGACTGCGCCTGTCTTAGGTTGCCCCACTTTGGGGGTCTTACCCATTATTGGCTACCAGCCAGGTCTTTGTGGGGGGTTGCAGAGACTGCGCCTGTCTTAGCTTACCCCACTCTGGGGGTTTTACTCACCTTGGCAGCCGGCCAGGCTTTTGCCCACGAGGGGTAATTTTTTAGCGGGACCCCCATGTACACTATGCACACTTGTTTAGTGGCCGCTGGTTGTATTGCCCTATAGGCTCAGTGGTGAGGGGTGTTGAATGTAAATGAAGGAGAGGTTTTGTGGTAAAAAGGGGGAAGAGGAGGGGATACAGTTTGGTGTTCTCAGTCAGTCTTATCATTCGCTGGGGTTCCAGGGGCTGCTGTGGCAGCCGTTGGTACTGTGGATACTGAATTTGGCAGAGGGTTAGTAACGATATGTTCTGAATCTGTTTTTGGATAAATTTGACAATGCAGTGAGTCTTGAATATGATTAGCTTTCAGAATATGCTCCCGTTTTTCTGGACCAATATAAGTTTATCTGACTTCTTGTTTTTTCTTCTATTTCCCCTTATTTTTTACTTGTAATAGCATGATGTGTGTAGTAGCAGAGTGCTGGTATATTAATTGGTTAAGTTGTTGCAATTTTCTGCAGATTAAACAATATAGAAAACACAATATTAATGCAATTATACATATGAACATAACAGATCTTGATAAACCATGTAACCATTGTGTAGGATGCAACTGTTTTAACCCATTTATCAACACTTTCAAAATATTTTTACCAGTTATAACTTGCAATTGGTTTTTAAATGTTTGACATCTTTAGTTAAATTATTATGATTTAGAAGATGTTTTTTCACTGAGTTCCAAGGAAACATCTTCTAAATCATAATAAACACAGCTGTAGGGTAGGAGTTGCAGCTCCACTGAGATTCCAGGCACAGCTGGCAAATAGGTGGGCCAGAGGATACAGTCTCTGGAAGTACACCTAAAAACTCCTGCATCACATATAGGTTTGAGTTGAAGGGACTGATGGACCATGTGCAGGGATGACTTGTTTGAGTCCAACTCTGTCACTCTCAGGGACTCAGATGCCAATGAAGAGCCCACTAATTAGGCATCATTCTCTGGGGCTATCCCCACTTGTATAGGACCTGGGTGTCACCAGAGCCCTTAGGGGTTTGGAGATAAAAGTTAATATCCCCATAACTGGGGTGTCCTGCCATTCTCAATTCATCTGTTCCGGAACACATCCGGATGGGACCTAAAGCTGGTCTTCTTTATTTATAATGATAAGAGCAAAACCTCAACCTTTTATCATGCTTAACTTTTATCTTCTCCCATTGATTATTATCTTTTTTTTTCTACTTAACTAGTTGTTTAATACACTGATATATTTGTCTTGTTGTTGGTTAGAGTTTTGGATAGATATAAAATAAATGTTAATATATATATTTAGTTTAATAAGCTTATACTGACAATTAGGGTGAGAAACATAAATAAAATAACTAATTAAAAGATTAAGTCAATATTGATTAATGTTACAGAAGGACAGATAAATAGAGCAGTTTTATATATATACTTATCAATATTTAGCTTTTAGGTGGGAAGCGTCGAATTGTTGAAGTAGCAACTGACACCAGAACTTTGGTTGACTGTGTTTAGGATTAATAAATTTGATAGTATAGATGCCAACCTGTGAGTGTTTCCTAATTCCTGAGAAAGGGGCCAGTCTCCTCAGGAAGGAACACACTTCCTGGGCAGTACATTTTAAGGTTTATGCATCAGTCCCTGGGAGAGTGGCCAGCTCCCCCAGGGAGGAATACAACATCCGTTGAAATGCATTTTATCTTTTTTAATTTGTCACAAAACTTCCTTGATGTGCTTACTATTTTAATTTTCAATATGATTCCTGAAATATGAAAAGTGTTAACTAGTAAGGCATTGGTTTATTGATTAATGAAGTCTTCTGCATGATGTTTTACTTTTAGGCTGGAATAATACTTACCAAACTAAGATATTTAGTTTCAGAACTGTTCAAATTTAAAACAAGAGATTTACATACATATTTAATAAAATACTTCTATGTCTAAAACACAAATTATTAAATTACTTAAGTATGCAATGTATTGTATTGAAGTTTTGATTAGTATTTAAGTATATTATACATTATTTATAACTACAGTAGATTATATAACAACAGGCATTCAATGAATAAACTTTTATTTTTTAAGCATTTAAGATTCTTAGTAGCATGATTAGAATGACCTTAATTTCTTTATCTTGTATAGTTTGAGGAATAGGCAAAAACAAATTAGTATTTCCTATTTGGGCTGTGGGGTAATACATTAACGTGTAATTTTAATACTTGCATTGGTTCTGTTGTTAATATTATAATTAGAATTGGGGCTGTTGCTTACAGTGTTGAATATAAACTTGATTTATTCTTAGCTACTTTACAGGAAGGGGAATGTGGGCTGAATCGACCCATCCAAGAAAAAACAAAGAAAGGTTTAGGAAATTTTAAAACAAAGTGATAGTGACATAATTGGATATTTACCCCTTGCAATAAACCAGCAATATTTGGGACCACTGCATGCTGCAGTGGTGTTATCTTATTTTACCATAATTTACTGTTATGCACTATCCCTGCAGTTTTTAATGGCTGCTTTCTTTTTGTACTTATAACTTAAAATTATTATTAATAACAATATATTTTATTTAATATTATATTGAAACATTGTTATATTTTTAGGAATTTTATACACTTTTAAAGTATTTATATGAACTTTTATTCATATAGCTTTAATTTTTATAAAATTAGAAAATTTCTTTTTTTTTTATTTTACAACAGTTTTAAATACTTTATTTAACTTATATCCCATGAACTTTAAAAGAACAAGTTACTTGTGGCAGTTTGAATTAAAAGCTACTATTTAGAATTTGACTTTGAGAAAGCAGGTTTGAACATTGTGTTCCTTTTAAAAGTGATAAGACCTGTTTCTCTATGGAAATGATAAGGTTAAAGTACAAGAAGCTATTTTGATAAAACAGACTTTCTTTATTGCATACTGATTATTTAGCAGAGAAACTTTGCAAACTTTTACTAAAACAGACTACTGACTTGAGAAACTTTTAGAAAGA
>JAQZBX010097012.1:0-11748 GCA_029593785.1 Cabassous unicinctus
ATAAAAAAAAAAAACAAACTCCTACAACTAAACAACAAAAAGGCAACCCAATTAAAAAATGGTCAAAGGACTTTAATAGATGCTTCCCAAAGAAAATATACAAGTGGCCAAAAAGCGCATGAAAAGATGCTGAACATCATTAGTCACCAAGGTAATACAAATTAAAACTACAATGAGATACCATTTCACACCCACTAGAATGGCTATTATTTAAACAAATAAGAAGTAGTTTTGGTAAGGATGTGAAGAAATTGGAACCTTTGTGCAGTGCTGGTGGGAATGTTAAACTGTGGGAAACAGTTTGGTGGTTCCTCAAAAAATTAAGCATACAATTAACATGGGCTCTGTCAATTCCCTTCTTAGGTATATACCCTCAAATAATTGAAAACAGAGACTCATACTTTAGCACAAATGTTCATAACAGCATTATTCACAATAGCCCAGATATCCTGGGTAATGGAAACAACCCAGATATGCATCAATTGATAAATGGATTAGCAAAATGTGGTATATCCATACAAAGGAATATTTCTCAGTTGTAAAAGGAATGGAGTCAGATATATGCTACAAAATGGATGAACCTTAAAAACATTATGCTAAGTGAAATACACCAGACAGAAAAGGACAAACATATGATTCCACTCATACTAAATAACTAAAAGAAGCAAATTCAGAGACAGAGAGTAGATTACAGGTTACCAGGGGCTGGGGGGAAAGGGAACGGGGAATTATTGCTTAATGGGTAGAGTTTTTATTTGGGGGTGATAAAGTTTTAGTAATCGAAGGTAGTGATGATAGCACAGCATTGTAAAAGTAATTTATTCCACTGTATTGCATACTGAAAAATGGTTAAAATGGGAAATTTTATATTATAAATACATATTGTTTTTTTGTGTGTGGTAACATATTGTTACCACAATTTAAAAAATGGTATAAATTAAATGTCTTCCATAATTCTGTATCCATATTTACAATGTCTGGGAGAAACTCTTGTAGGCAGAAGTAATAGCTTTGGCTATTAGGCAAGAAACAGCTGGTTCATTCAAGGAACTGAGAGATCTCCCAAGAGAGGTGAGACATGAGACCGAGGATCTCAAGTTAATGAGCTTGGCTTTCACCTTAAGGACACAGGGAACCATTAAAGAGTTTTAAGTGAGGATTTGACATAATCATATTTGTGGTTTGGAAGAATCATTCTTAGGATACTGTGTGGAGGATGAATCGGAAGTGGTAAATTTGAAGGCAGAGACCACTTAGGATTATATGGCAGTTGTCCTGGCAAGAGATGGTGGTAGCTGAGGGAACTCAGAAAAATGGATGGATTCAAGTGAGACTTGACAGTAGAACTGGTAGTATTCCCTAATAACTTGGATGTGTAAGATGAGGGAACATATAAATGGTGATTCTTGGGTTTTTCTTCTGAGTAACCATTTGGATAGTTTTCTATTTAGTAACTCAGGGAACGTTGGAGCAAGAGCAGGTATGAACAGAAGATTAGCTCCATTTGTAATGTGTTGACACTGATGCACCAATAGGCATTTGGTTATGTGGGTCTGGAGCTCAAAGTTGTGGCCAGCCATGGAGATATAAATTTAAGTATTGTTACTGCATGGCTAAATTAAATGAAATGACTATCTAGCTTGCAATAGGACAGTGAAATCGAGCAATGTGCCGTACACATTTCAAGTCTCTGTGTTAGAGATTCTTACTGACTTGCTTTGGGAGCCAAGCCTTTAGTAGGGCATCATTTAGGAGAAGGAGGGGGGTGGGATAGGATGGAGGGAAGTGATTGAATGAACAATGGAAGGAATTCAGAATCTTTTTCGTAGAACGCCCACCACTGCTGTCAACAGAGAGGACCAACTATTTAAAAGGCTTTGGGGGTGCTGGGGAGCTGCAGGAATGCCGGCAGGTAAAACATATCTCCATTTCTGTAAGCGTCCTCTTCCCTTCTATTATCTATGTCCCCTTCTCCATTCCTTTAAGGCTTTATACTCAGGTTCTCTCCCTCTTATCAAAATCTCTTCTTAGAGGGGATCTGAAACATATTCATGAAAAGTGAAAATGACGAATATAAGATGTGGAAGATCAGATTTCCCAAAAATGAACACAGCATTATTTATGATCCCACGAGCTCTTCTACAACCTTGCCTCTCCCTCATTAGGAAGTGGTGTCTATTCCATCACACATTAAAATCAGGCAAACATTTGTAGCTGCCGTGATGAACAGAATGTGGTGGACGTGATGCTACATAACTTCTGAAATTGGGTAAAAAAAGATGACGTGGCATCCACTTGCCTCTCTTTCTCACACTGGGAACACAGACACCATGTTGTGAGGAAGTCCCTGCCACACAGAGAAACCTAGTGGAGGCATTCCTGCCGACAGCTCCACCTAATGTCTCAGCCAACAGCCCTTCTCAACGCCCAGGCTTGTGAGTGAGTGAATCTTCAGGCCATTCTGGCTCCTGTCAATCGGAGCAGAGACATCCAGCCCTGCCCAAATTGATAATTACTGAGCAAAATAAATGTTGTTTTAAGCCACTACATTTTTTTGTTTTTTCCACCACCCACCTACCCCCGTGGCTCCCTAGTCTGTTTGCTCGTTCTCTGCTCGTTGTTTTCTTTTGCTCCTTGTCTGCTCCTTGTCTGTTTGTTTTTCCTTCAGGAGGCACCAGGAACAAACCTCGGACCTCTCATGTGGGAGACTGGACCCCCAACTGCTTGCCAACTATTTGAGCCACATCTGCTCCCTGCTCTTTGTTTTTTTGCTTGTTGTCTGCTTGTTGTTTTGGGTTTGTCTCTCATCTGCTCATTGTTTGTTTTTTTGTTTTGTTTTGTTTTTGCTTGATGTCTGCTCTCTGCTTTTTTGTCTTCTTTAGGAGGTACCGGGTACCAATTCTGGGACCTACCATGTAGGATGTGGGTGCCCAACTGCCTGAGCCACATCTGCTCAGTTACTACATTTTTTGTTTGTTTTAAAGATTTATTTTATTTATTTCTTCCCACCTCCTCATTGTTTGCACTTGCTATGTCTGTCTTCCTTGTTTTCTTTAGAAGGCACTTGGGAACCGAACCCAGGACCTCTGATATAGGAGGGAGGTGCCAAATCACTTGAGCCACCTCCGTTCCCTACTTTGTGTGTCTTTCATTGTGTTTTTCTTCTGTGTCTCTTGTTGTGTCACCTTGTTGCGTCAGCTTGCCATACCTACCTGTCGCATCAGCTCGCTGTCTTGCTCGTCCTTTTTAGGAGGCACCAAGAACTTCCGCTCCCTGCTTTGTTTTGTCTCTCATTATGTTTTTCTTCTTGTGTCTCTTGTTGCATCAGCTTGCTGTGCTTGCCCATTGTGCCAGAGATCTGTCTTCTTTAGGAGGCACCAGGAACCGAACCAGAGACCTCCCATGTGGTAGGTGGGAGCTCAATCGCTTGAGCCGCATCCGCTTCCCAGCCACTACATTTTGAGGTGGATTGTTATGCAGCAATAGATCACTGGAATGCCTGGCAAGACCACTTGCACTCAGGTACCAGAGTCTTCAATTAAAGGAGTAAGGCTCTGAGCTGGACTATTCATTCATTTGTTAGATACTTTGTGGAACAGGAGGACACTCTACATACCTGAAATCATACCCAAGGAGTAGTGATTTATTTCACTCCCTTGTAAATTATCTCCCAGAGCAGTGGTAATACTTTACTGCACAAATAAGTGACATTTGTGAGCTGTCAAAAAATGCTTTTGAATAATTAAACAAACAAAATGTCAACTAAATCAAATATACCAGACTGCATTTTTTCCAAGAAAAGTTTGAAAGGGAAACAGCCTTACTACATGTGAGATTTATAGAGAGTTGTCAAAATTTTTGCAAAATGTCTGAGCTTCAAATGTAAATAAACTTTCCATTCCCCGGATAAGGAAAACTTAAATTTACTTAGAACTTATAGCAAAAGCCTATAGATAAAATTACTTTCTCTCAAAAATAATTTTTTAGTTTCATTCAGGAAGCATAGCCTAAACTCTGTTCTTAATAGGGTAGGTATTTATGAGGAAACCATCTGAAACCTGATTGGAGACTCCAATAATTATCCCCTATGTTTACAAAATCATCTCAAACTTGTATAAAGAAACTTGGTATCAAAATGGTGCTTTGTAGCCAGGAAAATTATATTGCTAAGAATATGTTATCGGTGTCTCTTCCTTTAAACTGTGGAAAATGAGCCAATGTCTGAACACTTTATATAATGTGCTAAACCCTTATTTTTTAAATAACTGCTTTATTGAGATGTAATTACCATGCCATACAATGAGCCCATTTAAAGTGTACAATTCATTTAGAGTTGTGCAACCATCATCACTATCTAATTCCAGAATATTTTTATCACCCCAAAAAGAAACCTGTACCTATTAGCACTCATCGTTTATTCCCAACATCCCCAGCTCCTGGCAACCACTAATCTGCTTTCCGATTACCTATTCTGGATATTTCATATAAATGAAATCATACAATAGCCTTTTGTGTCTGGCTTCTTTCACTCAGCATAATGTTTTCAAGGTCATCCATGCTGTGGCATGAATCAGTACTTCATATCTTTTCATGACCAAGTAATATTCCATTGTTTGGCTATGCCACATTTTTTTTATCCATTCATCAGTTGATAGAAGTTGGGTTGTTTCTATTCTATAGCTATTATGAATAATACGGCTATGAACATTTGTTGATAAACATTTTTTGTGGACATATGTTTTCTTTTCTCTTGGTATATACCTAGGCGTGAAATTGCTGGGTCATATGGTAACTCTATGTTTAACCAGTTAAGTAATTGCCAGGCTATTTTGCAAAGAGGCTGCACTATTTTACATTCCCACCTGAAATGTATGAGGGTTCTGATTTCTCCACATTTGTCTTTCTGATTATAATAGGTGTGAAGTGATATCTCATTGTGGTTTTGACTTGCATTTCCCTGTTGGCTAATGATATTGAGCATTCTTGGCCATTTGTATACCTTCTTTGGAGAAATGTCTATTCAAATCCTTTGCCCATTTTTTAAATTGGGTAATTTGTCTTTTTATTATTGAGTTGTAAGAGCACTTTATATTTCTAGATGAGTCCTTAATTTTTAGGATCCACGTCAAAGAAAAATAAATATTAAATAGATCAAAATATCTGGTGTCAATACCCCAAATTGAGATATACACACATATACACGTATACACACAAATAACTATAAGGAACATTTCATATTTTAGAATGAAAAGTTCCTCATAATTTGTAATAACAAAGCACTCAAAAATGTACAAATGTACAAAAGAAAGGAAATGGCTAAGCAAATTATGCTATATTTATGTGATGAAACATTATGCTGCCTTCAAAATGATAATTATGAAGTGTTTTCCATGACTTTGGAAAATTCTTATGATATGTTGAGTGAAAAAACAAACATGCACAGTTTATTCTTACCTGGGTTAAAAAAAAAAAAAAGTCAAGAAAAAAAAAACTACCAGTATGTAAGCATGTTGACGCCCGAGCAGGAGAATAATGGGTGATATTTTTTCCCATGCTTTCCAGTTATCTACAATGAGCATGTTTTTCTTTATAATCAGGTATTTGATAGGAGGAAGGGGCAAAGCTGTCTTGGCAGTGGCATAAAAAAAACGTAGAATGAAAAATATTGTCTTTAAGGAATTCTGATGATTTGGGAAGTGCATGGTTTTTGCATGGTACTTTATTATATCTTTTTTGACTAATGCCAGGGAGTTAAAGTCATCTTACCTCCAGAATACCATTATCTTGGACTTTATGTCTCCATAAATGTCTCCAAGTTACTTCTTGGAACTTAGCTTGGCCTTCTCAGAGGCACATTTTCTTGTTGAGAAACTTGTTTCCTTTATTACACTGAGGTACTTCTCTACTTTTCAATATCTATGAAATCTTGATCAAGGACATTTCTTTGCTTACTTTTTGCTTTATTTTGCTTCAAATTTTATTTCAAGAAGGACCCTTAAGACTTTGAAAAACATATTTGGTGCCACAGTAACTCTATGCAGCTTGTTTTTCTCCGAGGGCAAGGATATTCCCATGATGTAGGCAAATGATGGCTCACTGGCCACAGTTCTTGCAACTGCTATCATTTCAAGACAAACCACTAATTGCTGAGGAATTCACTGGGAGCTGAAAAAGAACGTTTCTTCATAACATACTCCTTAAGACCTCTAGCAGATTTCTCTCACTCTCGGGCCCCGAGTTCTCATTATCCTCTCCAGTTCTCATTCCCTGCTCTCCATGTGCAGTGTATTTTAAGGCAAAATTACTTTTGAAAAACAAAATGTTCTGGTGGATTTGGAGTCACAGTGAAACAATGACGTTGACACAGAGTCGTGGATACATGTCCAGACTTGCAGCTTGTCAGCGTGATACCAATTTTGCTAAAAATAAGGACTTTCTTTGCAATTTATAGAGGTCTATATGAGGAGAAACTGCAGTTGTCCTTGATTTTTCAAATGCTCTTTCATTTCCTGCTGTGTGTTGATGTTTCAAAGCCTCCATATGAATTAAACTTCCACAGAGATTTGCCTTAGTGGTTTCTTGGGAATGTCCATAAATTTTTTTTTTTTGCTTTGGTTTTGTTCTCAGCAAAAACTGTTTCTGATTATCCCTTTTCTAAATTACATCTTTTTAACATCTGAAAAAGAAGTTTTGTGTTTTTCAGGAAGCAAACAGCTTATTTATTTTTCTGACCTGCACATGGCTGAGGAGTTTTTCTTTAGGAACGTGGAGACAGGGGTTTTAAACTACAGATTGTACTTGAAAGCAACAGTGAACTCGCCAACCATTTCCCATTTTATGTAAAAGTTTCTGACATTTTCCCTGTGAGTGGTCATTGCTTTAACAGGTTAATTGTTTACCACATAAAGTGGTAATTGTTCCCTGTGCTCAGTGCGCTGAATAATTCAGGCCTTTCCTTGCATTGAGGCTCTTATTGTTGGACTTAAGCAGCATTTACCAATTGGCTCAGAGATTTTTTTTCTCAAGAGAATTTTTCATCATTCAGGACTTAAAAGTTTGGTAACATTTAAATAACTTTAAAGAAGAAAAAAAATCACACAATTCAAAACAGATCCCCTTTTACCTGTGCTGGGCTCTGAGTTGCAAAGCAGTGAATTTCTTAGTCTCCATCTCCGAGGCTCTGCAATATTAACTACTGTGGACAGTGCCTCTTCTACCCCTTCTTCCTTTCTTTTCTTTTCTTTTCGTTTCTTTTCTTTTCTTTTATACAAAAAGATTCCATCAAGGCAAGGCAAACACTCAAACACACACACAAAGTAGGAATGCAAAGGCATTCCCAAGTTCAATTCAAATGCACTATCCATTTGATGAACCTATTAATGGTAGTTACAGCTAAAGTTTACTGACTACTTACTATTTGCCAGGTGCGGTGCAAACTCTACTCCTGCCACGCCTTTACTCACTTAGATCCCTAACACCTGGAAGAGGTAGAGATGCTCATTATCCTCATTTGACTGAAGTTAGACAAGGTGCCATGGCAAACGAGGAGCAGGTGTAGGAATTTAGTGCCGGCCACCCTGGGCGCTAGCGAGTGTTTGCTTTCTACCTCTGTGATTTTGGACTCAACTACAAACGTACCTACATCTGTCAACTCTTCCTATTATCTCCACATGCTTTCCATGGCCGGGAGCGCATGTTTGCACATTCCCCTTGCTGTCCTCTAAAATCGTGCCTAGCCACCTACTGTATTATACAAAACGTGTAACAAGTGGCACTAAAATCCTTTCACTTACACTGTCCTCAATAGATAAATATTCTGTATGTATTTGGAACTAACTTGATAAAAAAAAAACTACTAAAACATAAATTTTAACAGAGTTACTCCTACAGGGACTATAAGGCGAATGCCAATGTCTGCATGATTAATAGTATTTAAAAGTTTATACAAGTTTAAAAAGTATTACATTATATTTTATAACATTTTCTTATTAAGGTGGTAAATATAGTCACCATAAAAAATACAGAAAAAATGAAGAAAGTAAAAATCAATTTAGATCCCTATAATTAGGGGTAACCTCTACTAAGATGCTGATCTATCACTTTCTGATCTTTAATGTATGTTTATAAACCTCTGGAAGGGAAAAAATGAGCTCATAACACAATATTGTTTTATACTGTTTTCTTTCACTTAATATAGCATGACTATATTCTTGCCACAAAATATTTTGACATAATATCATTTTAATGATTATGTATCTAATGATATGGAAATAGCATTCTTTAACCAATCATCTATTGTTGGACATTCAATTTTTTAAAAACTATTCCTTGTTGAAACAATGCAGCAATTATCCAGGAAGGTGAATCTTTGTGACCATTTATGATTATTTCCTTAAGATAATTTCTTAAATGCAGAATTTCAAGGTCACAGGATATGCAAAATCTTAGAGTTTTCCTTCTCTCCAGAAAAACTTCCATTTTTAGACCCATAACTTAAATGAGCATGCCCATTGTCCACCCTTGCCAAGCATTTTAGTTTTGAGTGAAAAAGGTCTACTTTGGGTCATTCATTTGCGCTTTTCTTAAAATATTCAGTTCGTGCCCACCAATCAATTTTCAAGTCATTACCAATTTAAAAGAATAAAACAGTATTTTGATTTATTTTTCATTTTTTATCACTATGAGGTCAAATATATTCCAAGGTTTAATGGCCATTTGTATTTCTCCTTTTCTGACATTTCAAGAAGCAAGATTTTAAAAAGTTCTGGCTCCTTTTGAACAATATCAAGTATCCTGATAATTTTTTTTTTAAGTTTTAGATTTTTTCCCTTGAAGTTCTTCTCCATCATTTAGATGCCACCATCATAGAATTTTGGAGTTGGAAGGTATTGTAACATTTGACACCATCTGGGCCTGGCCTTGGTCAGCTTTTCTGCTTTGAATGGACATGTACATGGTGGGTGTGAACTGAATATTTTAAGAAATGTACAAGTGAATGACTAAAATGACCCAAAGTAGACCTTTTTCAGATCTCACTCAAAACTGAAATGCTGAGTCGCTGGGTTATTTGTGGCTATAAAAATATTATTGGCAGGTTGTCTGGGGCTATCAAATTCCTTTCCATCTGTAATTGAATTAGAGATCCATTTTCTTTTCTCCAAAGCCTGCCTTTGACATTGGATAATATTAAATAGGATTTCAGCCAATGAACAAAGTGTGTGTTTAGGGAAAATATCAAGTGTGATAAGCATGAAAGAGTAGTAATATCATTATTTTCTATCTATCTAACTTAATAATTGAACATAAAAATTTGTGCCAAACAAATACAAATATTTTGTCCTGAGAAGCTGTGGTAAAGTTCGTGGAATTTTAAAAGATCCAAAACAAATGCCAAACAAACATTTCAGATGGGAGTTAGAAAGTCTTACAAAAATGTGCATATGTTTCAGGTCAAAAAGAAAGGGGCCTGTTGCTGAATGGTCAAGAAAACTGCTAGCTATTATTCCCTTGTTTTTGGTACATTTTCCTGATTTTGAAAAATCATCATTTGCAGTTGGAATATCCACTTTCTTGTGCTCCCCCCACCCCCACCCCCAGCCCCATCCTTCCTTCCTTGCTCCAGTCCAGGATTGCACATTTCTCCGCTGTGAATTCCTCAAGGTGATAGAGGTGTTTGCGGGCATGGAATGGAAAAACAAACTTGACAAAACATACCAGTTTAAAGCTTTCAGGTGCATCTCTACCTGCCAGATGAGAAAACCGTGGCTGATAAAGCCGAGACAGATATTTGTGCACTGATATTCACAGTGGCTTTAGTCACAGTCACCAATTGGTGGAGGCAACCCACATATCCATCAGCCAAAGAATGGATAAACAAAATGTGGTATATACATACAAGGGAGTATTATTTAGCTGTAAAAAGGAATGAAGTTCTCATCCATGTGACAACAAGAAATCATGTTTGAGTGAAATAAGCAAGAAACAAAAGGGCAAATATTATATAATCTCACTGATATGAAATACTTAGGATAAGCAAATTCATAGAATCAGAAACTAGAATACAGGTTACCAGGGCCTGGGGTGGGGTTAGGGAAGGGAAGTTAATGCTTAATTGGTATAGAGTTTCTGTTTGGGGTGACTGAAAGTTTTGGTGATGGATGGTGGTAATGGTAGCACAACATTGTGAATGTAATTTAATAGCACTGAATTATATATTAGAACATAGTTAAAAGGGGAAAATACATGTTACAAGAAATAAATATAATTGAAAGAAACCATAGGATTGTACAACAAAAAACATGAATCTTAATGTAAACTATGGACTATAGTTAATAGTATAATTAAAATAAAATTGTTTCAATTGTAACAAAGGTATCACACTTATGCAAAGTGTTAATAACAGGGAAAACTGTGAGTGGGGTATATGGGAACTCAATATTTTCTGCATGATTTTTCCATAAGCCTACAACTTCTCTAATAAAAAACAAAACAAGGGAAACGGATGTGGCTCAAGTGATTGAGCTTCCGTCTACCATATAGGAAGTCCAGGGTTTGATTCTTGGGGCCTCCTAGTGAAAAGGCAAGGTGGCCTGTGCGGCAAACTGGCCCAAGTGGAGAGCTGGCCCATGCGGAGTGCTGGCCTGCATGGAGTGCTGGCCCACGTGGAGAGCTGGCACAGCAAGATGACACAACAAAAAGAGACTCAGAGAAGAGACAATAAGAGATGCAGCAGACCAGGGAGCTGAGGTGGCACAAGAGATTAAGTTCTTCTCTCCCACTCTGGAATTTCCCAGGATTGGTTCTCGTTGTCACCTAAAGAGAAGACAAGCAGACACAGAAGAACAAAGAGAGCAGACAGTGAGCTCAAAAACAACAAGGGGGAGAGAAATAAATATATAAATAAATCTTAAAAAAAACAACAACAAAAAAACTATACCAGCGGGGCGGATGTGGCTCAAATGGTTGGGCGTCCATCTGCCATATGGAGGGACCTGGGTTCGATCCCCGGGACGTCCTGGTAAAATAAAAACATATATACCGAAGGCACATGGGCTGCCAGGCTCTGTGTGCCGGTGAGCCGCCAGGCCCCGGGAGCCAGGCAGCAAGATGATGACGTAACAGGAGAGAGACGCAGGGGAGAGACAAGAGGAGATGCTCCGAGAACCAGGAAACAAGGTGGCGCTGGTGGCAGAGCACCTCTCTCCTACATCGGAAGTCTCCAGGATCGAATCCTGGTGAAGACTGGAGGAGGAGGATGAGAAGAGATGGCAGGAAACAGACACAGAGAATTGCCCAGCAAATGGACACAAAACAGCAAAAAGCAGGGAAGGGGGGGTTTAAAGTGGATAAAGTAAATAAATAAATCTTTAAAAAAAAACAAAAACTCTACCATTTCATACAGTGATAAATGAGTTTTGTAATGTCCTTGGGATGACAGGCACAGAGAAAGTGTTATATGAGATTTGTATTACCTTTATTTTTATTCATCCTATATTATCCCTTATTAAATCTCAACTGTAGTTTAAATACCTGCCCAACTGCAGAGAAGGAAACAGTAAGAATATAATACCATCTGAGGCACTAAATAACAATTACTGACCCTCCATTCAGTAAACATCTATCTAGGGCTTACTCTAAGAAAAGAATAACATTAAATAAATGAATATGCTTCCTGGTCAGAAGATTTTGAGCAAGAAGAGTGAGGATTACAGATACATGTACACCCTCACCTACAAAAAGACAGTCCTC
>JAQZBX010097013.1:0-11747 GCA_029593785.1 Cabassous unicinctus
TACATTATAAATTGATCAACCACTTGCAAATAAGTATAACTGATTGTTGCAATACATTGTTACAAAAGCTATTGTTTATTATTAAAGTAATTTTAAAAGCCACTCGATAGAAAATAATCTTGTATAGATTTGCTGATTGCATTTATAATAGAGGCTTGCAGCAGTTACTTAATTACCCAGAAGCAGGATCCTAATAACTTGAGATCTTAAATCATCACTTTTGATTTCAGTAATTTGTGCTTTAAAAATAGATATTTTGTTATTTATATTGCACTTCACTTTTGATTCTTTATAGTTCAAGCCATAGCTTATTTCATGTTAATGTTTTTCCTGTCCACTCTTGTTTTACTTAATTGTCTGTAAAAATAGAAGTGTTTTGTTTTTGTTTTCTTTTTTTCAGTTGATGTACTGATGGAGCTTGACATGCTGTTAACACAGCATTTGACAGGAATCATACCTTAGAAAAATCATATTCTAATTCTCAATTCTATATTGTTGCTTTTGGTCTGAACAGTTGAAATTGTTACTTTTTGGGAATATTATTTATTATTACTATTATTCTCACTAAAACATACCACATGTGCAGTTCCTTAAGTTAGATTCTAAAAATTATTAGTATTGACATCTTGACTTAACTTCCAAGATTTCTCTTTTTTTGGCCACCAAACTATAATAGAGTTGTGTTAACTCTGCATGTTTTGTTTTAAGTTGACCTGACTTCTCTAACTCCAAGCTGTGAGTTTTAATGGCAGGAAAATACATCTTTTTAATATATGTATCAGGGTAGGCTGTAGCATGTTTTTTGACTCACTAAAGATACCCAAAAGTCCATTAAGAATTTTGTGTTGTATTTTGCTATATTGTGATAAGTGGCCTTTTATCCTGTTATGTCTCTTCTAAATAAAACATTGAACATCTAGCAAATACAAAACTTGCCTCATTTAAAAATTTCAGAATTCAAATTGATAGTAGCCTTTAGAAAGTTTTGTACTTTAGTACATGTCAATATAATGTCAACTCTAATTACCAAGGCAGCTTCTTGGTACATCTATTAGCTACTTAATGCTATTTGAACTGAATAAAGCAATGCTTAACAGAATGCTTGTCATTATTGATGATTACAGTAATGATATATTTGGCATTGTGGTAGCTGTTTACAGAATGAATAGGATAATGATAAGATTTGTTGGAATATCCTGAAACAAATATTCACAGTGGGTTCTTTCCACATTTTTTTCCTGATTATAAAGGTACTAGATGTATATTATAATCCAGGGTGATTGATTCCTTAGGGACTTTGACAATAAAACCCACATTAGGGAATAATTGAATCCGAGTGCCCAAACTGTATAATCGGTTACATGTTTTAACCAGTTATTGTTTGTCTTAAATTCAGTAAATTGCATATTTTAAATCTTTGGTATAAGCTATTTGAGTTTCAAGAACGGTGCTATTTTAAGAAAGGATTTCTAATAACAGTTATATTTTTTAAAGTCCATGCAGTAACTAAAAACACTTTGTTGTCTGATCCTAGAGCTTTTATCTATCAAGAATTACAGCAAGTACTTTTCAAATCTCAGAGTTTTGAAAGGTAACTATAGGGGGGAGGAATTTCATGATTTCTGTCTATAAGCAGTATTCTCCATTATGGTTATCAAAAGAGCAACTCTATGCTAAGCAGTTTTTTGCTTTTGTTTTTTAAGCTGTGCTAGCAGTTAAAAACACAGTAAAACAGATGTGGTAAAGGAGTTGAGATAAGAGATGACAATCAACTAGATTTTATTTTCAGAATATAAAGAATGTTTGTTTTTTTTTTTTAATTATTTCAGGATCTGCCCTTGCATCAAATAGCATATGGATGGCTAACATAGTCCTTTCACTATATTTTTAATAGTTGTGCCATCTTTATTTTTTTTTACTTTGAATGTATTCTCTTTACCTAAAAGTCGTCAGGTATTTAATTCTTTACTGTCAAATTGATTTATAGTTCAGCATTTACAGTTTACTTCAAAGTATCTTTGACTTAATATCTTTTTAAAGAAATTTAAATTGGTGTTTTTATTGTTTGGCAATATCTGAGCAAATCCTTTTCGGTGTATAGAATTTTCATGATGTTATTTTGTGTGAATTATTTTCCTAAATTATCTGCTACAGAAATTGATGCTTTAGAGAGATTAAATATTAACGAAATGAACAGTGGAGAAGCTACTAGGTTCCTTTAAAACATTTTTATTAAATTACTTTATAGTCAGTTTCATGATTGTTATTTTGTGTGAATTATTTTCCTAAATTATCTGCTACAGAAATTGATGCTTTAGAGAGATTAAATATTCACGAAATGAACAGTGGAGAAGCTACTAGGTTCCTTTAAAACATTTTTATTAAATTACTTTATAGTCAGTTCATAGAGCAATATAGTTTTAAGTTTTTTAATGGAATTCTTCATAGAAATTGTAAAGAATTAGTATGATAAATCTGTCTTTACTCAAGTGTGATAATGATGCATATTGGCTGTGCTAAATGGCTTTTGATTCTTGTGCCCACTGGAAGGTATGAAACTAAAACAAGTAAATATTTTATATTTTGGGCCAACACACATTTGGTTTCTGGTATTTTGGGTCATGGTATTCATTAATATTTCAAGTTAGTATATGGGATAAGTTAATGTGTTTTTTAGTAGTTCTTTGCACTTAACTTTCAGGTGGTAATAGTTTTCATCACACTTAAAATGTCTTATATTAAATTTCTGTAGAAATCTGTTTGGTTTGCCTTGACCAGAAGCTATTTTAAAATACATCACAGAGCTGACAATGTATTAAAGAACCATAAAATGGGTATTTTTCTGTCTCATTTTGGTCCTGTTTCTTTATTGTAATTTTACAGTTTAGGATTCATACTTTCACAGTTGAATAAACTCTCCAAGGATTTTAAGTTGATACCCTATTTATTTTGAAAAAATGTTCATTACAATATTTGTTTAAAAAATCAAAAATAAGCAAGTGCAGCACTGGCTGGCTTACCTGCCCATAGTGGGCTTCCCAACTGCCTTTAGACAAATGCAAACTCTCTGGTCTGTGGTATGACCCAAGAAGAGAATAAAAGGGAAAAAATGAGTAAGAAAATTCCATCAGTAGGGTTGAAGAAAGGAATCATTTGAGAATTTGTTTATTTTCTGGTGCAAGTGGGGAGTGTTGGGATTGAATTTGTGTGTCTGCCCTTTTTAAGGAAATTCCATGTTACCAAAAGCACATGCTGTATATTTTCTTCCCCTTTTGTGTGTGTATGGTATTTTGAAAGACTAATAAATGAATTGGGTATTTGTACATGGGGGTGTTAAAGGTTCTGTGGCTGCTCTCTGTGGAAAGGAAACAAATGAAATTAATGTACTTCCTTTTCCTAGCTCCAAAGTCACTGTGATGTATATTTTTTTAATGAAATTTAGGAAAAAAGCTGTTGTTTTCTCAATTGTAAAATTAGATTCTAAATGCTGCTTCTCATCATTAGTCTAGTAGATGTTGAACTGTTTTCTGCCATCTGCATTTTACAAAATTTAAACTTGGAAAACTGTATTAACTTTTATAGTTAAACATTGTATTAAATAAAACTATGCTATTATAAACTGTTTTTTTGTATTTTTTTAAATTATTGTATTAGCCTTTATTTTTATTAAAAGCTAAAAAATAATGAAGATAAACCAACTAAAATATCCTTTTATTTTACCCATGAAGGTATAGAATTATTTGTATTATAAGAAAACTAAACAAAGATAAATTCCAACTTCTTTAGGAATTTAGCCAGAGGTGATAGTTTCTAGAAGGTTTAGCAGTAAATTAAAATATAATTTTTTACTCATAATGCTTCAGATTGCAGTATATCGTCTACCTCAGTAAACTTTTAAGGTTCAACTTGCAATTTTTATCACTTCCTACTGGAATTCTACCATTTGCTTTTTAGTACCTCCAAATTTCTCAGCACTGGCAACACTAATCTATCCTGTGCCTGCCAGTTTTAATATAACACTTATCACTGCAAAGCCATGTAAATATAAACTGACTTTGGCTTTGATTTTACTTGAATTAGGTATATATAGGGAAAATGTGCCTCATTAACTTTGATCTAGTAACTGAAAATACTTTCCTAGGTAAAAACATTCTGACCATTCAGTGGTCTGTATGTGTTAACAGGTGAATATTAATAAATTTTTAAATACTGGACTCTAAATACCTTAGCTAGGAGAATATGTAAACTGTGAGTGCCTCCTATGGACTGTGCAGATTGTGTATTAAAATACTTTTAGCATCAATTTGCTCTTTCTATTTTCACTGCTTTATAGATGACTTTCTTGAACATATTCTCTAACCTAACATTGAATTTATTTTTAAAGTACTGATTCATAATTTTTACATTCTTTTTTTTCCCTCAGTGTCTGCTAAATAGCCAAAATGTTTTGGTTCCAATTTACATCTTTGTCAAAAGTTTTAACTGTGGGTTTCTTGTATCAGATTAAAAGTTATATTTCCACTGCTTTGAGTGTTTTGTCACTCAGTTCTTTTCACTGAATTGTTTCATATTAATGCTATCGGTTAGGTGGTTGTAAAACCAATTTGTGTAGTTAACCATTTTGTAGAAACTGATATCCTGTTTTATACTGGGGAAAATGGCTTTATCCAAATGTAATCACCCCTAAATAACAACTCTTAAAACTGAATTTAAAGGAAAAGGCATATGGCAGAGGTTCCCAAACTGTCTTGGTTCACTGTGCCTTTGCATCTTGTCATTTTTACATGGTACTCCTAGGCCAGAAGAAATATAAACAGTTCTGTTTATTAAATAGTTCCATTTGAAAAAAAATTTTTATTCTTAAATAGGTACAATTAATTACTAATAGGATGTGTGCACCTGTTGGCCATTGCACAAATTCTCAAATCTTGAAATCATATTGGACACTACTCTACTTTTCCTGTTCTATATTGATTTTCATATGATACTTGTATTTTGTCCCAGCAATGCAGAAAATACAGCATTACAAAGACCCAATGTCAACAAAAGGAATGGAACATTTAATGTTAGAATTGAACGACCTCAAGCTAGTAATACAAAATGTCCTGTAGATGTCAAATTCCTTCAAATTTTAAAAATATCCCACCAGTCATCACTCAACATATTGGCACACAATTTGGGAATCAGTAAACATAATGTTCTTAATACTTAATGGCAAGTCATTTGTTTAATCAGTTTATTTTAAAGCAGAGTTTGTTTTGTTTTAAAACCTAGGGACTGTAACTCCTAGGAAAATTCAGAGCCATGGCTAGCCACATAATTATCTCTGCCATCTTTTAAAAGTACCGGTGGCCATCCTCAACCCATATCTACTTAATCAGAATCTTGGGTATGAAAGAATCACTACCCTATGCAGTATATTAACTCTCGGACAGGAGTGGAAGCTCAGGAATCTAAAGATAACTTTTTTTTCCCCCCAAATTAATGTAACTTTGCTAATGGGTACAGGATTTCTTCTTGGGATGATGAAAATGTTCTAAAATTGTAGTTGTACAACTGAATATATTAAAAATCATTGAGCTATAAATGAGTGAATTCTATGATAATAGGAATTATATCTCAAATTTTTGTTTTTTTCTCTTAAAGACACAGGAGCCAACTTGAAAAGGCTTTCACTGGCCAAAACTGGGGGCAATGTAACCATCAAAAAGATAAGTGACAGCAGTGGATTGATACATCAAATATATGAAAACCCATGAATAATTACACTCAAAGCACTTACTGGTCAACTCTAGAGAGTGCTATGATGTCAACTCTTCTGAAAAATGCATCAGTAAATAATCTATCCTGCCTTCCCTCTACAAACTGCCTTGGAGTAACCAAATCCTAGGTGAGGAAAAGTTAATTATATGACACAAGGTCAGAGAGCTTCTGAGGATGGGTGGGTATAGGGAATCCTAGGGAGCCAGGTCACATATGAGGTTTCTAGCAAGTATAATTTTTACTCTCTTGAGTCGTAAAGGAAGACATTGTCTTTTTTTATTTTTTTATTTTGAAATAATTTCAATTTTGGAAAAATGGCAAAAATAGAATGAGGAGTTCAGGTGTACTTTCACCCAGCTTCTAATATTAACCTCTTAAATAACCATAATGCAGTTATAAAAAACAGGAAATTAACATTAATCCAATATTATTAACTGGTCTACTGACCTTATTCAGATTTCACCAGTTTCATTTGCTGAAGATTTCAATTCACGATCCCATACTGCATTTTGATGCTCTGTCTCCTTAGTCTCATCTTAATCTTTGTTTTTCATTAACTTGACACATTTCAAATATTTCTTTTATCCCATTCTTGCCTCTCTTTGGAACTCCATGTACATGTATAGCTGATCACTGATACTGTCCCACAGATTTCAGATATTAACAAAAATTATTTGTTAATTTTCCATTTGTTTGTTCTCTTCATAATACATTTTGGATAACTTCTGTTGACCTGTGTCCTTCTGAAAGGGTCAGTTTGTTAAAGCATATTGAAAAGATTCTTCATTTCAGATCATGTCTTTTTCAGTACTAGAATTTCCATTTGATTTTTCTTCTAGAGTTTCCTCTATTTTTTTGCTCATATTCTGCATCTGTTTACCTATTTTGTCGATCTTTCCCACTGAATCATTGAGCATATTTTAATTTTTAAATTTAACTGCAAATTCCATTTATGACACATTTTTAAATATCTTTTAAGGTTTATTTTTCTATGCTGGACACTTTAAAATCAAAGAGACAGAAGTAAATAATGTTTACCTTTAGAAAGGGGTGCACCATCTGCCAGACTAGTCCAATAGCTGAGGCTGGGCTGGGTTGCAACTTTGGCTAGATTCCTTTCATCTCTGGTTTTAAAGGTTTTGAGGAGAGACAAGAACTCTTGCCCAATAAGGCTTAGGACCTAAAAAACTTGCTTCTGCTTTAAAAACCTCTGTTTTTTAGTCCTTTGACCAGCATTTTGGCCATCAGAGAGCATTCTCCAGTCTCTAGCCTTAACTTGGAGCTTTCCAAGGATCTCCCATAGCCAAAACAATCTTTAAAAGAACAAATTTGAAAGACGAATATATTTCAAAACTAACTACAAAGGTATAGTAATTAAAATATTGTGATACTGGCATAAGGACAGACATTGTCTGATGGACTAGGATTGACGCCATAAATAAACTCATACATCTCTGGTCAACTGATTTTCTACATAGGTGCCAAGACCATTCAATGGGGAAAGAGCAGTCTCTCCAACAAATGGTGCTGGGACAACTGGATATCTACATGCAAAAGAATGAAGTCAGACCCTTAAACCATATACAAAAATCTACTCAAAATTGATCAAAGACCTAAATTTAAGAGCTAAAACTATAAAGCTTTTAGAAGAAAGCAGGAGAAAATCTCCCTGACCTTGGGTTTGGCAATGGATTTTTAAATATGACACCCACAGCACAGGCAACAGAAGAAAAAAAAATTGGATTTCATCAAAATTTAAAATTTTTGTACATCAAAGGACATTAAGAAAATGAAAAGGCAACCCACAGAAAGAAAAAATATTTGGAAATCATATATTTGATAAGTTTAATATCCAGTATATATAGAGAACTACTACAACAATGAAAAGACAGACCAATTGAAAAATGGGCAAAAGGACTTGAATAGACATTTCTCTCAAGAAGATACACAAATGACAAGCAAGTACATGAAAAGAGGCTCAACATCATTAGTCATTAGGGAAATGCATATAAAACCACAAGTTACTACTATATACCCACTAGGATAGCCACACTTAAAAAAATAACAGAAAATAAGTTTGGCAACTGGAGAAACAGAACTCTTAATACATTGTTAGTGGAAATGTAAAATGATTCTGCCACTGTGGAAAACAGTTTGGTACTTCATCAGTAACTTAAATATAGAATTACCATATGACCCAGGAAATCCCACTCCTAGGTATATACCCAAAATAATTTTTAAAAAAGACACACAAAAACTTGTTCACATGTTTATAGCTATCCTATTTACAACAGTCAAAAGGTGGAAACAACCCAAATGTCCATCAGCTGATGAATGTATAAACAAAATGGTATATACATAAAATGAAATATTATGCAGCCATAAAAAGGAATGAAGTACTGATAGACATGACAACACAGATGAACATAGAAAACATTATGCTAAGTGAAAGAAACTAGACAAAAGTCACATTGTATGTTTCTATTTGTATGAAATATCCAGAATAGACAAATCCTAGAGCAACAAGCAGATTAATTGTTGTCAAGTTTGGGGGAGGGGAAATAAGGAGTGACTGCTTAATGGCACGGGATTTCTGTTTATAGGCAATGAAGAAGTTCTGGAACTAGATGATGGTTGCACAACATTGTGAATGTACTTAATGCCACTAAATTGTATGCTTTAAACTGGTAACTTTTATGTTACATATTTTACTACAATAAAAATAAGAATTTAAATAAATTAACCTGGAGTTTTATATACCCAATGGAAATATTGTGAAGAATCAATTAAATAAGACATAATTGTAATTAGATGAAACGTATCTTTATTAACAAATTACAGGCATATAGTTCATTTACATTTGTAGCTCATAATATTTGCTACAACTGTTTTCTGTTTTAATTTTTTAAAAAATAAAATCTTAAAATTTGTCTACCATGTAAAACCTAGCCTTCTCTTAGACTTTTGAAAATTGTTACATTGTGATCCATGAGAGTTATAAAAAGGGAGTTGGACTCCAGTGATATCATTTGTCTGATAGCTTGGTCTTAATCCACCTCTGTCTGCAAAAACTGGTCCACGGCCACCTCCAGGTCCCTCCTGTACAGCTTTTACTAGAGGATAAATATATTTATTTGTTGGTTGGGACTCAGCTTCAATTACTTCTCTTGCATAAGACTGAAATTCTCTTTCCTTTTCAGCTGCAAGAGCTTCCGTAAGTCTGCAATAATCTATTTCTGCTTGTTTTGCTTCCTTTGCATTAAACTTATTTTTAGCCTATTTGGGAAAGAAAGGAAATACAATTTTAACATTGATTAACAGCATTTGAAGTTAATAAGTATAATTTTCCAAACTAATTGATACTTTACAAATTCTATTTGAAAACTATATACTATAATTTATTTCAGAAACTCCCATACTTCTCGTACCATGCTCAAAGTAGTGTCTTTATGTAACTTAATAGTCATCAGTTATGCATCTTTAAACAATATACCAACATAGTTAAAAATCTGAAATTCAGATAAAATCAGATAATCCTGGTTAGAATCCTGTTTATACCATTTATAAGAATTGAACTTTGATTAGTGTAGAAGGCATACCAATCATTGCTCCCTTCACATCCACCATTCTGAAGGCACTTAATTAACCCCACAGTCCCTGGATCAATTCAATATATCTCTAATCCAGACACAAGATTATATCATCAGTGAATAACTGAGCTAAGTTAAATCCACTACATTCTCTTTCTCCCAAGAATTTGAAGTTGGAACAGTGAGTAACATTTACCAATATAGGATAATTTAACAAGGAATTGGATGCAATAAGAACTTAGGCCATCTACCAAAAGTCAATTTACCAAAATTTTACAAAAATGTGTTTCTGTTAACTTTATATTATTTTTTTAACGTTTCTTTTAATTGTTTATATTAACATTGGATGAGGTGATTTTAATAGCTTTTTAAGATCTAATTTTAAAAATTAAACTTTTTAGAGCAGTTTTAGGTTTACAGAAACTTTTCTTTTTTAATGCAAGAAGTTTTGGGTTTATGGAAAAGATCATGCATAAAATACATAGTTCACATATACCACCCTATTATTAACACCTTACATTAAAGTGGTACATTTGTTGCAATTCATGAAAGAACATTTTTATAACTGTACTATTAAGTATAGTCCATCATTTACAAAAGGGTTCACTGTGTTGTATGGTCCTGCATTGTTTTTTCTTTTTTAATTTTCTAGTAACATATAGAACCTAAAATTTCACCTTTTAACCACATTCACATATATAATTCAGTGCTGTTAATTACATTCACAAGGTTGTGCTACCATCAGCACCATCTGTTACCAAAACTTTACAACCAACCCAAATAGAAACTCTACAAATTAAGCATTATCTCCCCATTCCCTATCCTATCCCTGGCCCCTGGTATCCTATATTCTAGAGTCTGACTCTCTGAGTTTGCTTATTCTAATCATTTCACATCAGTGAGATCATACAATATTTGTCCTTTTGCATCTGACTTATTTCATTCAATATGATATCTTCAAGTTTCATCCGTGTTGTCACATGTATCAGGACTTCATTCCTTTTTATGGCTGAATAATATTACATTTTATGTATATACCACATTTTTGTTTTTGGAGGTACCAGGGATTGAACCTGGGACCTCGTATATGGGAAGCAGGTGCTCAACCACTGAGTTACACCCGCTCCCCTATATATACCACATTTTATTTATCCATTGGTTGATGGATACTTAGGTTGCTTTCACCTTTTGGCAATTGTGAGTAATGCTGCCATGAACACTGGTGTTAAAACATGATCTGTTTGAGTCCCTGCTTTCTTTTGGGTATATACTTAGAAGTGGGATTGCTGGGTCTTACGGTAATTCAATACCCAACTCTGAGGAACCACCAAATTTCCACTGAGGCTGCACCAATATACATTGCCACCAACAATGCACGAGTGTTCCTATTTCTCCACATCCTCTGCAACACTTGTAATTTTCCATTTTTTAATAGTAACCATTCTAGTAGGTATGAGATCATGTCTCATTGTTTTGATTTGCATTTCCCTAATAGCTAATGATGTTGAACATCCTTTCAAGTGCTTTTTGGCCATTTGTATATCCTCTTTGGAGAAATTTCTAGTCAAGTCTTTTGTTTATTTTTTAATTGAGTTGTCTTTTAATTGTTGATCTGCAGTATTTCTATATATATTCTGTATATTAAACCCTCATCAGATATGTGGTTTCCAAATATTCTCTCCCATTAAGTAGGTTGTCTTTTCATTTTCATGATAAAGTCCTTTGATGCACAAAAGTTTTTAATTTTGATGAGGTCCTATGTATATTCTTTCTTTTGTTACTTGTGCTTTAGGTGTAAAATCTAAGAAACCATTGTCTAACACAAGATCCTGAAGATGCTTCCCTACATTTTTTACTAGGAGTTTTATAGTCCTGGTTCTTATATTCAGGTATTTGATTGATTTTGAGTTAATTTTTGTATATGGAGTGAGATAGGAGTCACCATTCTTTTGCATATGAATATCCAGTCCTCCAAGCACCATTTGTTGAAAAGACTATTCTTTCCCAATTGAGTAGAATTGGAAGCCTTGTCAAAAATCAATTAGCCCTCAATGTAAGGTTCTATTTCTAAACCCTCAATTCAATTTCATTGGTCTATGTATGTATCCTTGTGCCAATAACATGCTGGTTTGATTATCATAGTCTTGTAGTAAGTTTTAAAGTCAAGAAGGGTGACTCTTCCAAATTTGTTCTTCTTTTTCAAGATGGCTTTGGCTATTTGAGGCCCTTAGCCTTCCAAATAAATTTGATAATTGGCTTTTCCATTTCTGCAAAGCAGTCTGTTGGAATGTTATCAGGATTGTGTTGAATCTTGGATAGAATTGACATCTTAACAATATTTAGTCTTCCAATCCATGAACACTGAATGCCATTCCATTTATTTAGGTCTTTGAT
>JAQZBX010097014.1:0-11737 GCA_029593785.1 Cabassous unicinctus
GCGAACCCGGGGCCTCTCATATGGTAAACGGGTGCTCTATCCATTGCGCCACACCCGCTTCCTGCCGTGAGGTTGCTGCATCAGCCCACCGCACCGCTCAGGCCAGCGTGCCCTCACAAGGAGGCCTCGGGACGCGAACCCGGGCCTCCCATATGGTAAACGGGGGCTCTATCCACTGAGCCACACCCGCTTCCCAGCCCATTCCCTTTGGAGATCCAGTACTGGTCTACCCTGAAACCCTGCCCAAAGCCCTGTCATGGTGAGCCCCACATTTCCTAGGTCTCCCTCCTGACCTTGCCCAGAAAGGGCTCTTGTAAACACTCAGGGCTGCTGAGCCAAACAAAGATCCAGACCCTGTTCTGCATAACTTCTCCCGAAAACCTTCACTGAACACTGGCAAATATTGACCTTTTATTATTCACCTAATTTTGTGCTTGCTACCCAGTTTTTCAAAACTAGACAATTATTTTACTTAGATATCATATGTAGGTGGGAAACTTCAAAAAAGAAAGAAAAAGGAATGATTAACACAAGAGTCAAGAGAATAATTACCTCTTGGTTGGAGCAGGAAGAACAAAGCAACTTGGAGGGTCACACAGAGGCTTTTAAGGTTCAGGCAATGTTCTATTTCTTAAGCTGGGTGGTGTGTATATGATGGCCATTTTATTTATTTTTTTAAACAGTACATCTTTTACATACTCTTCTGTAGGGTGCCACTCTCATTGTTACTATAAAATAGCACATGTATACAGACAAGAGCATAACATATATGTAAGATATGTTTCATGATTAAAAGTTTATGAAGAGGGGGGAAGCAGAAGTGGCTCAAGAGATTGCGCTCCTGCCTACCACATGGGAGGTCCCGGTTTCTGTTTCCGGTGCCTCCTAAAGAAGATGAGCAATACAGCGAGCTGACGCGACAGGCTGGCATGACAGGCTGGTGCGGTGAGCTGACGCAACAAGATGACACAACAAGAGACACAAGGAGGAAAACATAATGAGAGACACAACAAAGCAGGGAGTGGAGGTGGCTCAAGCAATTAGGCGCCTCCCTCCCACATGGGAGGTCCCAGGTTCAGTTCCCGGTGCCTCCTGAAAAAGGAAGACGAGCACACAACGAACAGACACAATGAGGGGGTGGCGAGAAATAAATAAATAAAAATCTTAAAAAAAAAAAGTTTATGTAGAAGGGAGTGGATGTGGCTCAAGCGGTTAAGCACCTGCTTCCCACATGCGAGATCTCAGGTTTGGTTCCCCGTGCCTCCTAAAAACAAGAAAAATAAAAAAAAAATCAGGGCACTCCCTTTCATTGTATTGATGCATTATTATATATTGAGTATTTGCTCTTTGCTTAGCACCATGAAGGAAACTAAAGTAGAAACAAACAAACATATTCTTTTGAATGCTGCCTTTCTGGAGTTTACTGGTTGAGACTCCATTTGAAAGTCTAGACATAAATACTATTGATACCACAAAAACTAAATTGTGTTATTAAAAGTAAGGCCTGGGAAGTGGCTGTGGCCCAAGCAATTGAGCTCCAGGTTACCATATGGAGGACCTGGGTTCGATCCCCAGGATCTCCTGGTAAAATAAGAAAAAAGGTGTCCCAGACCTGCGCAGTGAAGCAATGCACCAAAAAGAAGACGACGCAACCAGATAGAAAAAAGAAAAGAAAACAAAAAAACAACGTAAGGCCTAACATGACCCTTAATAAACTTTTTTCTTTTTGAGGTACTGGGGCCAGGGATTGAACCTGGGACCTCATATGTGGGAAGCCGGCACTCAACCACTGAGCCACATCAGCTCCCCTGAGTTGATTTTTTCATTTGTTTTGCTTGCTTGCTTGTTTGTTTTTTAGGAGGCACTGGTAACCAAACCTGGGACCTCCCTAGTGGGAAGCAGACACTCAACTGCTTGAGCCATGTCTGCTCCCAGTGCCCTGATTTTATGGCCCTCCTATGCAGTTTTCTAAAAAAGCTATTCCAGAGCCAGACATACCTGCAGCCCAGGAATGTAAGAGGAGCTTAGCCAGGGAAATGTTGGAATCAGTGGACAGCCTGGTTCCCAATTCAGAGGTCAATTCTGAGTGCAAAGCATCTGTAAAGAGCTCATGTGAGACAGTGATCACAAAATCAAACTTCTTGTAGCATCTTTCATCTACAGATGGGTTTATGACACTTAGAGCAATGAGCTGGAACATAATATCAAATGTAGAAAGTACTCAGTGAGTGGAATTCATGATCAGATCCAATCTCAATCATTAAAAAACTACCTTTGACAAAAGTAGCACTTGAGAAACAGAAATTCAAAACAGAACAGCTTATTTGATACCAGATTTCAATATTACATCTTAATATCATTTCTAATATTTGGGCCAATCTTGCTTTGCCAAGAAAAAAAAAAAAAAGGGAAAAGATCTTTTAAGAATTTTCTTGGAAAGACTTTCAAAGTTTTGTTTGTCCTCATGTAAAGGCCTTTCTCCACAACACGAATCCTGCTCAGTTTCTGTCATGGCTTTTCTCTCACCAAGGTTGGCATCAAGAGGTTCTAGAAGAGGAAGGGGAGCTGGCATGCCTGAGGGACAGTGGTCCTGTGGGAAGGGAGGGTGCTGAGAGCTCCAGAGCATCAGAGAAGCTGGGCAGTGGCACCAATCGGCTGCCTAGTCTAGCTGCCACGTGGAGATCCTGAGTACTGGAGGGCTCTCTACCAAAAACAACAGTGCAAGGTTTACTCTTTCGGTCATTAAGTCTTCCCAAGCCTATTGGACTGCTCACTTTTTAAATTGTTCACACTTAGTGGAACAGTTTTGAGATTGTCTATACATTAAAAACTTTCAGAGAAAAATATTGTCAGATACTTTTTTCTCCAAACGAATACATGTTTGGTTTTTTAGTGTCTCATTTTTAATCAGGACCCTACCAGATTAATTCCTTGTCTTTAGCCCAACTTCTACCCTTCTGACCCCTTTCAACTGCTTCTTTATTTTGCCTCATCTATTTGCACATCAAATGCTGGTATTAAAGTGTGGCTTATTTGCGTAATAGAGGTAAGTCCTACCTTTAATGAAGGGCACTTCTCTTGCATAGAATTATTCTAGTTCAGCAATGTTCTTGCCTCCTGGTTCCTGTGAAACATCCTGATGAAGCACCCAGTGCTGATACTGTGTCAACTACTCACACCCTTTATCTCTAGCTTAGAAATGATTCTCAAGTTCAGCTCTACCTTCCAAATATGTAACAGTGCAACTGGAGAAGTTCAGGGATTGGAAAGACCCAGATTTCAGTCCTGACTCATCTCCTGGCTGCATGCCCCCTCAAGTCTCCTGGCTTCTCAGAGCCCTGGTCTCCTCACCTGCGACACAACAATAAAAAAACACACATCCCATGGGGGTCTGATCATGAAAAGAGACACTGTTTAGAAAAGCACTTTTGTGCTGTGCCTTCCTACTCACTGTTTATCCTTTTTTTTTACTATTTCAGAATTTTAACCTTTTATGTTTATAATCTGTCTAACCCACAGCCTATTTAAATAACAGATAAAATATTGAAAAGGTTTTTATTTAGGATCTGTAAATAATGTCTTGAAAATATAAGTGTGCTCTAATAAGAGAAATACAGAAAAAATAGCCTTTAAGTGCATTTTCCTTATAATTTACAAATGCTATAATTTCAACATTATTGGAAGATATCAATTATTAAACAACTGGATAAACTGCTTTTTATTTTAAAATTAGAATGTCCTTAACATCATTTCTGATTCATGATGGCATATTTACCTTGCTCACTTAGTGCCTTTCTCTACTCCCAAGACAGCACTAAAATTACAGCTCAGTTATTAAAAAACAAAAACAAAGAAGATATATATTCTGAAGAGCAAAGAAAATTGGAACAGCGATATCATCAAATGAGCAATTTCCACCAAATTTTGGAAACAGCTGGGGGATAGTAGTGGGGTAAACCGCCTGAGCAAAGCAGAGGCTGCTGCTACAGAACCACGAGGCATAGGCCTCGGAGGACCCAGGAGCCACAGGAAGTGGCAATGAGGCACCAAGCTGAAAACGAGAGGACGGGTGAATGTCTGGACAGACATTCTGGACAGACCCCCAGGTACTTTACACCCCCCAAGTAGCCCCAAGTAGGATAACCACTTTCCCAGGCAAGACAACAAAGATTCATTCTCTGAATATACTGACCCAGGAAAGACTCAAAATTTGGGGGCAGTGGGTTGAAAACTGGTGGGGGAAGGATAAAGCGAGAATCTGCATGCTAGGATGGTGGGATCTGAGCCTCCTGCCCTGCTACTAGGAGACCAAAAGCCTGGCACATGTCCCTTACACTCAACTCAGGCAGGAGATTAGAGGATGCCTGCCTAGAGAAACTAGCCCCAAAGAAAAGACCCACGGTGCTGACAATGGGGGGCTGTCACTGGTCAGGTGTCCTTCTGTCATTGTCAGTTCTCTGCGCAGTGACCCACAGTGAAGCCCCCAAGCAACAAGGCCTGCCCAGACTTTCTTCCCATCAGTCTCTCAGTACTTCACTTTTAAGTCTGAAGAGAAAGCCAAGGATCACCCCTGTGTGAAAAGACCCTAAGACAAATAAACAGAATAAGAAATCCAGGAAACAGACAATGCAAAGAACAAATGAAAACTTTAAAAAATGAAAATTGATTTTCTCCCAGAGAAGAGAACTTGCGTCAATAAAACAAGAATAGGATTCTAGGGAAAGGACAGTATTACAGAAGGAGAAAGAAGCCCTAGAAACTTAAATTATAATAACAGAAATTCAATATTCTGGAGAAAGGTTGGAAGATAAAGTTAAAGCAGCCAGAAAGTAGAAAAAAACAAATCAATGGAAAATCATGGGGGAGAGGTAACACTTTGGGGGGGAGGGTGGTCCCTCATCAAAATAACAGTGTTGTGGGAAGACGAAAGAAAATGGAAGAAAAGAAATTGTCAGAGAAATAATAAACAATAAAAAGAAAATTCCCTGGGGCTTAAGTACTGATTTAAAGAACCCTCAGCTCGTTGAATGGAGGAAGCCCCAGGGTGGGAGGCAGAATATTGCTCCCACTTCCCCAAAGATTTACACATCCTAAGCCCTGAACCCTGTGATACGTTGCCTTCCGTAGCTAAAGGGACTAGTGGATGTGGTTAAGTTAAGGATCTTGAGATGCGGAGGGTATCCTGGCTTATCCAGGTGGGCCCAATGTAATCACAAGGGTCTCTATAAAAGGGAAGCAGGAGGGTCAATGAGAGGAGAAGTGATGACTGAAGCAGAGGTCAGAGTGGAGCAGGGCCACAATCCAAGGAAAGCAGGCGGCTTCTAGAAGCTGGAAAAGGCAAGGAAACAGATTCTCCCCTAGAGCCTCCAGAGAGGACGCCACGCTGCCGACACCTGGATTTCAGCCCAGCAAAACTGACTTTTGACTTCTGACCTCCAGAACTGTCAGAGAAGAAATGTGTGTTCTTTTACCACACATGGTAACTTGTTAGGGCAGCATCTGGAAATGCATACACCAAGGCACAGCAATGTAAAAATTTAGGATACCAGGCAGAAAAGCTTCTGGAGAGAAAAAACAGGTCACATACAAAGGTACGGGCAATCAATCAAACTGGCATCAGACTTCTCAAAAGCAATAGTTAAATGCAAGAAATCATGTAGTGTTAGCTTCAAAATTCTAAATAAAATTATGTTCACCTGACAATTCCAAACTGATAATTAAATATGAAGGTACAATGAAGATATTATCAGACACACCATGACTGAAATAACGTACCTCCTATGTACCCTTTGTTAGGAAGCTACTTGATGCGCTTCAGGAAGCAAATCAAGAATGAGTAAAATGCAGAATCCAGGGAACAGGGTGAAGGAAGCCCCAGGACTGACAGTCATGCAGGAGGCCTAGAAAACCATCCGGCAAACTGGAGAACAGGGGACTCTAGGAGAACAAGTTCCAGATATATCTGATATGTTTAAGCACTTAGGAACAGAGACTGTCTTTTTTAATGCTGCATCCCAGGGAACTAGAACAGTGCCTGACACACAGAAGGCACTCAATAAAAGTGGGAGAGCAAACAAATAAATATGTAGGCATTTGACAAGAATGATGATGACTGTGAATGAAATTAAGGATAAGTACATTAAAAACTCAGCAAATGAATAATCTCACCAATCATCTGTCAGAGGGAAAAGAGCAATTTATATATGCCAGGAAATGTACTATTTGGCTCTACAGAGGACAATACTTGTGTAGTCATATTAAGTAAACACTGGCTACACTGTAACTAAAACTATGCCAGGACGATCAGGGGAAAGGAAGGGGGTGTTGTGAGAGAAAGCTACTACCTCACTGACCGTAACGGGAAGTCGTTAAACAATATTGTAAATGGATAAATCATAAAATAGTAGAATAAGCATATTTTTCTGAAATCTGGAAGTAAATGCTAGGAAAAAAATTGTTAAGAGTTGAAAGAAGTTGCCTTTGAGAGTAGGTTGGAGGTAGAGTGGGAAAGACAGGGGCATGAGACTGGTGTTTATCCTTATAAGCCCAATAGATTTGTATCACTTTGATTAAAAAAAATTCTTTAAGCTCAAAATACCTTTCAAGGTAATAGTCTCCACCAACAATAGAACAAGATTATGTGTTGGTTTCACTGTATTCTCAGGGTTTGGTATGTATAGAGCCCAATACATAATTATAGAATGAATGACACCCAAAATTGCTGCTTTCTCCCTCTCTTTTAAAAGGAAACAATTGCTTAACATTGAAATCTAGGGAGAAAATTTTCTCTGGTTTGCTAATCCATTGGTTTCAGTTCCTTCCATCTGGCTTCTTGACAGGACTTCAACATCCATCCAGGCTTTTAAACCTGGATAGAGGTGGTCAGATGAGGCTGAAAAATGGCAAGGAAATGTACTCATCCGACTGTAATATGTTGTCAAGAGGAGAAAATATGTGACTGGGGGAGACTGGGCGGTCATGTTGTTTGCTAGTAAGAAGACTTCAAAGGACACATATTCGTCAGGATTTAAGGGACAGAGGGAAGGGAGTAATGGCAAGCAGGACACTGGACAACAAAAAGAGAAGGGTTTCTCAGCCTTGGCACTACTGACATTTTGGGCCAGATAATTCCTTTTGTGGAGGATTGTCCTGTGCATGTTAAGATAGTAGCAGCTGCACTGGCTCCTACCCACTACAGGCCAGAAGCACCCCTACCCCTAACTGTGACAACCAGAATGCCTCTAGAGATTGCAAAATCGCCCCCAGTTGAGAACCACTGGACTAGATGATGAGTACAGAGTTTAGGCAAAATTTAAATGAGGTCAAAGAGAAGGTCAAGCCCTCTGACATGCAAGTAAAAGACCTGGAACCATGGAGCGCTAAGGCAAAATTCCTGCTAAATACAGCAGAAAGTGAATGGAAAAAGTAATAAAAAGAGTTGGATCTTGGAATTATTAGTCCCTATTAAAAATATCTGTCGATAAATGAAGCACTTCAAACCATAACCACATTCAGCACTCCAAACACCCACTCTAAATGGAAATAGAAAGTTACCTGAAAACATTATTCAAAATTTCATACTTGCTCTGTCTTTTCTCTCCCTGGATGAGTTTGCTGTCAGCCAGCTGTCAGTTCCTACTGAAGAAAATCAGAGCTATTCAGAGTTACATAAACACCAATAATTTGTTTATTATTCCCTTACACACAGCTTTCCCATTTGGAGTCTAGTTTTTTAATTCCTTGTTAAGAAATACCTACAGCGTTTGTTCAGTTAATCATATTTCACTGATTTTGTAAGAGCATCTGAAGTGGACCCTCACTATAGCAATCCTGAGTGTGTCTGCAGGATGGTGCCTGCCCTACAAGCAATCCTGGGGTTGGGGGGCCTCTGCGCTCACCTGGTCCAGCCCCCATTTTGTGCAGAAGAGGACACTGCGGCAGGAAAGGTGAAGGTGCTCTCTCAAAGCCATTCCTCTTACTCACCCTCGGTCAGATGTTTGTGTCCTTTATTTTAATGTCTCCTTGCATCTTGAATGACCAGCCTCCCACAGAGTGGGGCTGTTTTGAGTGCCTCGTTTGTGTGGCATCTTAACACAGCAGTGCCACACGGCTAAGGTACTTTAAAAGGCATCTTGGAGATGATAAACTTGACGTCTCCAGCGGCTTTTCCACCACACTCCACCCCCAGCTTTCTTTTCATTAGGAAAGAAGTCATTTTCCTTTGCGTCTCCTATTCCTCCACCAAATAGGATCCATGCTCCCTCCCATAAAAGGAGCAGTCTGGCTATGGTAGGGGGTCGGGGTGCGGGAATGGAAATTAACAAAGGGGTTTGAAGTACCAAATTTGGCCCCTCGCCCTTTCTCCAGCCGCTGCCTTGTGCTGTCCCACAGGAGGACCAGAGAGTACTCAGAGGAGGCAGCAGAGTGTGCGTCAGAGACCTGGGTACTGTGTCTTTACAAATTACTAACCCTTGTGAAGCCATTCCTCTGGGCCTCAGTTTTCTCATCCCTAAAATGGGGATATCGACTTTACAGCAGATGATTATAAGGATTTATTTACTATTATATATTTTTTTACCGGGAGGTCCTGGGGATCAAACCCGGGTCACTCCATATGGGAGATGGATGCCCAACCATTTGAGTCACATCCGTCCCCCAATTATAAGGATTTAAAAAGTGACCTAATACTGTTGCCACTTAGGAATTCAATAAATGCCAGTTTCTAAACATGCATCACCCAATATAAGTACAGCATATGTGGATTTCTCTGAGCTGGCAGGGCCTGACAATGGGAAGTCAAGCTCCCTAGATCAATGGGAAAGGTAGGGTTCTCTACCTTTGTGGGCATAAGAATCACACGGGGAGCTTATTAAAAACAAGATCCCACCCTCCACTCCCAGATATTCAATAAGGGGCACTTCCTATGCACACTTGGAGAAAATCTGTGGCAAAGTCTTCATTCCTCACTCCAGTCCCACTTCCTGTTTGCTCTCAGCCCTGTCTTGGACTCCCACAGGGCTATCTCCATTACTGTCTCCAGTGGCTTGATGTTCAACTCCCCTGCAGGAGCCAAGGGCAGAGATGGCTCCCACAACCTAGAGGGGGCTAAAATGAGCCCACTGGTCCCAGAGAGGGGTTCAGCCTTGCCTTAGAATGGGCCAAGGACTGGAAGCTTCCGGTTTTGCCCTCTCCAAACAGATCTGAAAATTCCAGAGACTGGTGGGCAGGCCAAGGCCAGGATGCTGCGGCCAGCTGCACCTGGCAGGAGGCAAGCCTGCCTGTCAGAAGCAAAATATGTGTCTCCTCCCCATGCAAGGAAAGCAGTAAAGCCTGAACAAAAGATGCATCTGAGATTGTCTCAGGAAATGCAATGGCTTGCCAGGAAAAGTGTTCATCCCTGGCACCCGTTTGTAAGAAATATTTAGAAACTGCCCAAGGGGAGGAGTAGCTGGTAACGTTTCCAGTTTTCCAAGCATACCCCAAAAGGGTTGGTGTCTTCCATTCCTCTGGGGTTGTGTCCAGGGGCATCTACATCCCCACCTCTCTCACTACAACCCCCCTCCCCAACACACTGACACGCAAACCCACACTTCCAAGTCGCAGGGAACCAAGGGTGATAAGATCTCCAGGCTGTTCAGGATCCTGGCAGCGTCTCCACCGTCTCAGCCGGTTTCTTTTCCTCGGTTTTTCCTGAGAGCGAGAGGAAAGGAGCGTGAGGTGCTGTCGGAGAAGGGCAAAGGAAGGTGACTGGGGAGACAGCGCCAGGGCACCAAAAGGGGCGGGGTGCGTGTTTCCTCCCCTCCTGGCAGAGTCAGAGCAGGCAGCTGGCGGGCTGAGGCGATCGCCATCCACGCAAGGGATTCTACCCTGAGCCTCTGCGGGGCGGTCCCCACGCCGGCCGCCCGCCCGCAGGACGCGGCCTTCCCTTTGGAAATGGCGCTCCAGAGGTACAGTCATTGCCCCCACACTAGGGCGGGGGCACCTCTGCACCCCAGCTCCCTCACTCGTAAGGGGTTCCAGGGTCCTGGCACCAGGGTTTTGCGCGCCGGAGAGGCGCGGGTCGCGGTGACCCGGCTGCCTGCCCCTGTATGCCTCCCATTTCCCCAGCCAGTCTGCAAATGGCTCCGCTGCCCCCAGCCCGCCAGTCCGCGCCCAGCCTGCACCTCCCGCTGCGGAGCAGCCCGAGGCACCTGCGGAGACGCGCACTCAACTCGGACCCGCACATCCGCGCGCTCCAGCGGCTCAGTGCTCGCCGCTCCCGCCGCGGCGCCTACCCGCGAGACACCTGGCCCGGATCCTCCCAGACATCCCGCGGTCGCGGGCGGCCCCCCTCGATTCACCCCGAGCCGTGAGGCCGCATCCCGGAGCCGCAAAGCCAGAAGCGAGAAAGGACGAAGATTGCGGGAGGCGCGAGAGTGGGCTCGGGTGGGGCGAACACCGGGATGGCGAGGCAGAGTCCCTGGAGAGACCCCTAGAGCCCGGTGGCCCTCGGTTGGCGCCGGGTCTCGCTCCCCGCGCCGGGCATTGCAGTGCCAGGGCGCGCGGGAGGTGCGGGCGCCAAGGGCCTGGGCGCACCGAGAGGGGCGCACGGAGGTCGTTTGGCCGCGGGGCCCCGGCTCTGGTCCCCTCTTCTCGGCTGCCACCGCGGAAAATCAAAGTTTCCCCAAGTGCAGCCCGCAGAGACGGCGCCGCACACTGACCAGGGACGGACAGTCTAGTTGTTGGCGTTGCCTCCCGCTTCCCCCAGTCTGCTCGAACCCTCAGTGGCGGTGGCCCCAGGGCGCCGTCCGGGCTGGTCTGTGATCTTCGGCTGCTCCTCTGCGGCTGGAGTCTCAGATCCCGATAGGTGCCGTCCTGTCCCCGCCCCTGCTAGGGAGAGAGAGGCGGGAGGAGAAGCGGGGGCCGGGACGCGCACACCTCGCCAGACGCCCGGGCGGCGCGGCGCTTCCGCTGGCAGTGACGCGCCGGTTCCGAGCTGCGCTGCAAGTGGGGGCGGTGGGGCCTGTCCCGGCGTGGTGGGGCAAAACATGGTCTCCCAAAGCCCCGCCTTCTGTCCTCACTCCATCCCCACCTGGCTCAGGCCACCGCTCTTTGGCCGCGGGGACTTGGCCCGAGGCAGAGGAATCAGTCTCCCCTAGTGAGTCCCAATGGGGAGAGACAGCCTCCCCTACCTCACAGCCCCTGGTTTCTCTGCTCAGCTCTGCCCTTCCCCCCAGCTGGCCCCCGTGTCTGTCCCCCCACGGGTCCTTCTACCCCTTCTCGGTCCCTGTAACCCCTTTCGGTAAGGCCAGAACCTCTCTTCAGGTAGGATGGTTTTACGAGTTTATAACTTTCTTACACTATTAAAACATTAATATAACACTAACAAAATGTCACAAAATATATTTCATGTGTTAAACTCACTGAAGTATTGAAGAGAGAGACGAAATTAAGTAGAAGCAACGTTTTATCTCTTCATTTATTATGGAGCATATGGTGGGAAAGACTGTCATTCTTATTGTTAGATTACATAAAACGAGTTTGTAGGGGGCGTATACGAGAACTCTGTATTTTTGCATTTTTTCTGTGAAACTACAACTTTTCTAATTTAAATAAATAAAACTAGCTTGTAGTTTTGCTTCCTGCAAGTCAGTTTATCTCTGGGCACGTTTCTTTAATTTAGGAAAATAACCTGCTGAATTGGGTCCTTTAGTAAATATATGTCAAACCAGTTCACAGTACATTGTAACCTAGAGTT
>JAQZBX010097015.1:0-11726 GCA_029593785.1 Cabassous unicinctus
ATATATATATTTTTTAATTTTACTGGGAGGTCCCGGGGATCGAACCCAGGTCCCTCCATATGGCAGATGGACGCCCAACCATTTGAGCCACATCCGCCCCCCACATTTTTTAATTCCTACTATATGCCAGACTCTGTGCTAGGCACTGGGAGCTCAAAACCAGTTAAACAAGAATCAAGGCTTCAAAATTGAGCACAGACGAGGGGCCCTTCACCCAGTCTAAGGGTCAGGAAGGTTTCCTGCAGGTGGGAGGATGAAAAGCAAAGAAATTCTCATCAGAAAATAACTCGAGAAGTGTTTAGGAAATAACTATAATGGAATATTTGGGAAATATCCTCTGGATGGTCTATTTTTTTTTTTAAACCTGTAGGCAACAATTTTGATTAGAGTTTGATTTCTTTCATTTCTCAATCTGGAATTGGTGGGTATAATTCTTTCTTGAGGAAAATAAATCATAGATGAGACCTTGGCAAAGATTGTTAGCTCTTAATTATTTGCACTTATTAAAGGGGAATATGTAGTTCAGCATGGCAAAAGCTCTACAGAGTTTATATTTGTCTTTGGAATATGTTTTCTCTTTTGACTCCCTGATGTTGCTGTGTCAGATATTCTCAGAGCCACAGATCCAATTAAGTCATGAAGCCCTAGGAGATGGAGCCTACAGTCTCTCAGAGTGATGTGTTGCCTAAGAAGAACAACCTTCTATCTGACAATGCCTCTGGTTGCCTGTGGTGAGAGATAATTGTTTGGGCTTATAGGTTTTCTCTCTCCTAATTTCTGCTAGACTGAAGAATAATTCTGAAATCTATTTTAGAGCTGGCAAAATTTCTCACAGATCACCTATGCTGCCTATTCTCTCTTGGTACCATAAATTTTGTATTTTACCAAATTCATAGGATGAAAATACATTCATTTGATGAGAAACTGTGGCTTTAAAAAATAGACTTTATATTTTAGAGCAGTTTTAGGTTTATAGAAAAATGGTGCAGGAAGTACAGAGAGTTCCCATGAAGACCCTCTCCACACAACCTTCCCCATACCATTCCCTTAAGTTTTCCCTAATTTTTTTTTTTTTTTTTTTTTTTTTTTTTTTTTTTTTTGATGTCCTGGGGTCAGGGATTGACCCCAGGACCTGGTATATGGTAAGCCAGCGCTCAACCACTGAGCTATACCGGCTCCCCTGAGTTGTTTTTTTGTTTTTTTGTTTGATTTGTTTTTGTTTTTAGGAGGCTCCGGGCATCGAGCTCAGGACCTCATATGTGGGAAGCAGGTGCTCAACCACTGAGCTACATCCACTCCCTACTCTTTTTTTTAATAAACTTTACTTTTAGAGAAGTTTTAGATCACAGAAAAGTTACATCAAAAGTATAGGGGATTCCCATATAACCCACCACTCCCTCTCCCACATTGTCCCCTATTAATAACATCTTATATTAGTGTGGTACATTTGTTACAATTGATGGGCCAATACTGAAGCATTGCTACTAGCCAAGGTCTATAGTTTACATTATGGTTTATGCTTTGTATTGCACAATTTTGTAGGTTTTAACAAAATGTATAATGGCCTGTATCCACCATTGCAATATCATGGAGAACAATTCCAATGCCCTAAAAATGCCCTATGCTCCACCCATTCTTCCTTCTCCCTCCCCTCAGAACCTCTGGTAACCACTATCTTTATATCAATATTGCCAGTTCTTCCATTTCTACAATAATAAGTCTATTTAGGTCCCTGGTTGCATTCCCCCCTCGGTTTGTTGATTCTCAGAGTTTTCCCTATTATTAAAATCTTGCGTTAGTGTGGCACATTTCTTACAATTAATGAACCAATACTGATACAGTATTAGTAACTAAAGTCCATAGTTTACATTAGGATTCATTCTTTGTGTTGTACTGTTCTATGGGTTTTGACAAATGCATGATGTCATGTGTCCACCATTACAGTATCATACAGAATAGTTTCCTTGCCCTAAAAATTCCCTGTGCTCCACCTTTTCTTCCCTCCCCCTTCCCTCTGATCCCCTGGTAACCACTGCTCTTTTTACTGTCTCTATAGTTTTGCGTTTTCCAAATTTTCATTAGTTGGAATCATATAGTATGTAGCCTTTTCAGGCTGGCTTCTTTCAATTAGCGATATGTATGTCAGGCCCTTGCTGTGACTTTTCATGGCATGATACTAATTTCATTTTTAAAAAGTTTTATTGTGGTAACATTTACACAATATGAAATTTGCCATTTTAACCACTTTCAAGAATACGATTCAGTGGTATTAATTACGTTCACAAAGATGTGCTACCAACACTGCCATCCATTAGCAAACTTTTTTCAACTCCTCAAACAGAAACTCTGTAGCCATTAAACAATAACTTCCATTCCCCACCCCCTACCCTGGGCCCCAGGTAATTCTGTAATATACTTTTTGTCTCTGTTAATTTGCATATTCATATAAGTAGAATCATATATTATTTGTCCTTTTGTATCTGGCTTATTACACTCAACATGATGTTTTCAAGGTTCGTCCATGTAGTGGCATGTATCAGAATGTCATCCTTTACATGCTGGGTTGCTTCTGCCTTTTGGCTATTGTGATGTTGCTGCTATGAACATTGGGGAACAAATATCTTTTGAGTTCCTGCTTTCAAGTCTTCTGAGCATATAGCTAGAAGTGGGATTGCTGGGTTATATCATACTGTCTACTTAACTTTCTCAGGAACCACCAAACTGTTTTCCACCAGCAATGCACAAGGGTTCCTATTTCTCAGCATCCTCACCAACATATATTTTCCTTTTTTAAAAAAATAATAGCCATCCTAACGGATATTGGATATTAAACCCTTACCAGATATATGGTTTCCAAATATTTTCTCTCATTTTTAGGTTGTCTTTTTACTTTCTTGATGCATAAAATGTCTTTTGATGCAGAAAAGTTTTGAATTTTGATGCAGATCAATTTATCCAGTTTTTTCTTTTCTTGCTCAGGCTTTTGTTGTAAAATCTAAGAATACAAAGTCTTGAAAATACTGGCCTATGTTTTCTTCTAAGAGTTTTATAATTTTGGTTCTTATATTTAGGTTGTTGATCCATTTTGAGTTCATTTTTGTATACGGTATAAGGTAGCAGTCTACTTTCATTGTTTTGCATGTAGACATTTCAGTTTTCCCAGCACAGTTTGTTGATGAGAATATTTTCTCCCCATTGAGTAGACTTGGCAAAATCAGTTGGCCATATGTGTGGTTTATTTCTGAATTCTCCATGCTATTCCATGGTCTATATGTCTGTCTTTATTCTAGTACCACACTGCTTTGATTGTTATAGCTTTGTAATAAGTTTTGAAATTGGGATATATAAATCCCCCAACTTTGTTCTTTTTGAAGATGAATTTGGCTATTTGGAGTCCCTTGCCCTTCCATGTTAATTTGATGATTGCCTTTTCCATTTCTGAAAAAAAGACCATGGGAATTTTGACCAGGATTGCATTGAATATGTAAAAAGACTTTAGCTACTATTGACACTTTAACAATATTAAGTGTTCTAATCCATGAACACAGGATGTCTTTCTGTTTATTTGGTTCTTTTTAAACTTCCCTTAGCAATGTTTTGTAGTTGTCTATGTGTAGTCTTTTATATCCTTGGTTAAATTTATTCCTAGATATTTTATTCTTTTAGTTGCTATAATGAATTTTTCTCTTGATTTAATTTTCGGACTGTTCATTGCTGGTGTATAGAAACACAAATGATATTTGGGTGTTGATCTTATACCTCACCACTTTACTGAATTCATTTATTAGCTCTAGTAACTTTCTTGTAGATTCTTTGGGAACTTCTGTATAAAGGATCATGTCATCTGTGAATAGAAATGCTTTACTTTTTCCTTTCCAATTTGGGTACCTTTTATTTCTTCTTCCTGTCTTTTTTCTGTCTAGAACTTCCAGTACAATGATGAATAGCAGTGGTGAAAGTGGGCATCCCGGTCTTGTACCTGATCTGTAATTTTCTTTTCTTGTGATATATTTATCTGTCTTTGGTATTAGAGTGATGCTGGCTTCATACAATGAATTAGGAAGAGTTCTTTCCTCTTCAATTTTTGGAAGAGTTTGAGAAGCACTGGTCTTCATCCTTTTTTGAATGTTTGGTAGAATTCACCAGCGAAGCCATCTGGTCCTGGACTTTTGGCGGGGGGGGGGGGTGGTTATTACAGATTCAATCTTTTTACTTTGTTATTGCCCTCTTGAGATTTTCTATGTTTTCTTGAGTCAGTTTAGGTAATTTGTATGTTTTTAGGAATTTGTTTCTTCATCTAGGTTATCTAATTTGTTGGCATACAATTGCTCACACTATCCTCTTAGAATTCATTTTACTTCTATACCGTGAATAGTAATGTCCCCCCCTTTCACTTCTGATTTTAGTTGTGTCTTCTCTTTTTTTCTTTGTTAGTTTGCTTAAAGGTTTGTCAATTTCCTTGATCTTTTCAAAGAACCACTTTGGTTTTGATGCTTCTATTTTTTTTTTTTTCCTATTCTTTATTTCATTTAAGCTCATTTCTTTTTTATCACTGACTAATAGTCCATTGTATGAAATACCAGTGTTTGTTTATACATTCATCTATTGAAGGACATCTTAGTTGTTTCCAATTTTGGCAATTATGAATAAAGCTACTCTAAACATTCATATGCAGGTTTCTGTGTGGACGTCAATTTTCAACTCATTTAGGTAAATACCTAGGAGCATGATTGTTGGATCATATAGTAAACCTATGTTAGACTTTGTAAGAAACTGTCAAACTGTATTTAAAAGTGGTTGTATTATTTTGTATTCCCGCCAGCAATGTATGAGAGTTCCTGTGGTTCCACATTCTCTGTAGCATTTGGTGTTGTCGGTGTTTCGGATTTTAGCCATTCTATTAGGTGTGTCATTTTATCTCATTGTTTAATTTGCAATTCCCTAATGACATGTGGTTTTGAGCATCTTTTCATATGCATATTTGCCATCTCCATGTCTTCTTTGGTAAGGTGTTTTTAAGAGTTCTTTGTATATTTGAGATACAAGTCCTTTATCACACATGTGTTTTGCAAATATTTTCTCCATGTCTGAGGTTTATCTTTTCATTTTCCTGCCACCATAGCTATTTAAATCAAACAGCAACAATAAGTATTTCATGCCCCAAATGATAGCCTAGACATCATCATAAAATATACACAAACATACAATAGACCAGCTTTTAGATGACTTGTTTCTTGTGGGCCACCAATGAACAACAGACAGTAATCCCAAAAACAATATTACCAATTGGTCAAAGTAAGGAACAGACTCACATAAGAACAAGAAAATCTGAAACTCATTTGGTCTACTTGTTGGGGAATTAGCAAAAAGTTTTTATTAAAATATTTCAAAAGTTTTGGAAAATAATCATCACTGGGCATCCAGGTTGAATAAATGATCAAAATAATTTGTAATTAGCACATCAGTTATGTATTTGTTATCTATGGCTATGTAACAGATTATTCCAAAACTTAATACCTTGAAACAAGAATAAGCATTTATTATCTTACACAGTTTCTGAAGATAGATTAGCTCAGGGACTCGCATGAGACTGCAGTCAAGATGGCTGGGGCTGCAGTCGTTTGAAGGCTTGGCTGGGGCTAAGTGACCTGCTTCCAGGATGGCTCTCTCAGATAGCTGTAAAGCTGGTGCCTCACTTCCTTTCTAAGAGGAACTCTGTAGGGCTGCTTGAGTGTCCTTACAACATGGCATCTAGCTTCTCCTAGACCAAGTGATCCAAGACAGCAAGGTGGACACAACAATGTCTTTTATGATCTAGAATTAGAAGTCACACACTATCATTTCTGCCATATTTTATTGGTCACACAGACCAACCCTGATACAACGTAGGAAAGGACCCCACAAAGGTGTGAATAACAGGAGGTGGGGGTTAAGGGGAGCCATCTTGGAGGCAGCCTACTCCAAGTTATTAGTATATAAATTGCAAAAGAGTTATATTTAAAAAGAGAGAATTAGCTTAAATACCCTCAGTTCTGATAATCAATGTCTGAATAGCTACTTTTATAAATAAATTCAAATGAGTGAAATACAAATTATGAACTTGGGCTCCTTTGGGAAGAAAGATTTTTGATAAGTATCAAGATGGATTATTAGCCCAGGCCTGTGAAGGGTCATCTATAATTAATTTGGTTCTACACTTTGGCATTGTGAGCATAGAGCCCTTGGGTCTTAGTATTCTCCCCAGATTCTCTGAAATATATTACAGGCCTTCATCTTGGACCAATGTCATCTATTGTATTATTCCATGAGGCTACTCAGCTCACCTGGCTTGAGCAGTGGTTTCCAACCATTTCCCCATATGATGGATGAGGTTCCCCCGTGTCATGTGCCATACTCCATGGGCATTCCTCAGATTATGTGCAATGCCTAGTGGCTGTACTCTGCTCCTTTCTTTTTAATTCAAGAAATACTTTGGAACACTAGTGAGTGAGAAAGGGTGAATATAGGGATAAACTCAACTCTGTCCTAATTTATATAAATAAGTAAAACATTTGCAAATTTTAGTGTATTAATTATTACCAGTAACAAATCCATTGTAAGACACTAGTGTTTGAACCATGAGGTTGAGGGCCTCAAAGAAGGACAACAGTTTGATGAGTCCAAGTTTGAAACTGGGCAGACCTATTATTTCTTCCCTATTCCACAGCCATAGACTTGCAACTATATGCCACTAATCCTAAAGTAAACTGGGTAAGAATATCTGTTTGATTTGCTCCTGTCCATTTAAACAGACCTGGCTGTACCTAGCAAATGGACCATGAGAAGTATTTAAATTCTGTAGATATTGGCTTGCTGACTCCAGAATTTTTTCAGACTGTCTCCTATTTTCCCACTTTAACTCACTGCTTTTGTTCTCCTCTCCCTTCCTCTCCAATCCTGTTTTATATGAGTTTGGCTCCTTCTAGCTACCAGGTCCCCATCCTCCAATGATGGTTATAGACGTGTTTACTGAATTGGTCCTCTGGGTCTCAACAATCTTGGCTTGGCTCTGATGATTCCTTACTACCCTCCCACTACCTCTCACTGTGTGTCTATCCCTGTATCCTAACCTTAGTGGCCAGAGCCAGGGTGGCAGACCACATACTGATTATTCCACACAAAACATCTCTACTTTGGGGGAAAACAATTCAAGGCCCATTAATTAAGATCATCATTGTAATTTTAAATCATAATTCTGAGAGTTAACATTTGTTCTTCAAGATTTTTTATTCCTTATGAGAGGATATATATGGTAAGTTTTCTTCTCCTCCATTTAACAAACGAGAAAACCAAGGCTGAGAGAAGTTAAGCCACACAGGCACTAGGTTGTGGGGACAGGATTAGAATTTCAGTATTCTGACACTTCGTCTAGTGGTTTTCATTATGCTATAAATGGCACTGATATATTTCAGATTAGAGGGTGTCACAACCAAGGTTATTTAGTGGATTATTTGATGAAAGTGCTTAATGACAAAACGTTTAAGAATAATTCAGTAAAAAATTAGACTAATTTTTTTTCCTTTCAAATTATAATTTTTTAAAACTTTCAAATTTGAAATAATTTGAAACTTACAGGGCAATTGTCTTAGTCAGCCAAAGAGGTACTGATGCAAAATACCAGAAACTGGTTGGTTTTTATAAAGGGTATTTATTTGGGGTAGAAGTCCACAGTTACCAGGCCATAAAGCATAAGTTTCTTCCCTCACCAAAGTCCATTGCCATGTGTTGGAGCAAGACAGCTGCTGACATTTGCCAGGGTTCAGGCTTCTTGGGTTCCTCTCTTCCCGGGGCTGCATTTCTCTCTGGGCTTAGCTCCTTTGGTTCCTCCACAAGATCAGCTGTAGACTATGAGGCTCTCCAGGCTTTGCTTCTCTCCACAAGGCCACCTGTGAACTCTCAGGCGAATGGCTCGTCTCTATCCCAGGGCCTTCTCTCCTTCCTCACGACCAAGCTCTCTAACTTCTCGGGGCTCCAGCTCAAGACTCCAATATCAAAACTACTTCAACTCTTGTTCTTTGCCATGCTTTTTATATTTGATTCCCGTCCCACCAAGGGGTGGGGCTCAATGCCCTATTGACATGACCCAGTCAACACTCTAATCATAACTTAATCATGCCCAGACTAACAGACCAGTTTACAAGCATAATCCAATAAATATTTTTGGAATTCATAATTATATCAAACTGCCAAACCGCTACAGCAATTATAAAAGTAACACAAATTCCACACAAAGTGTCAACATACCCTTACTCCCACCCCCATCCCAGATATCCAGATCCACCAATTTTAACATTTTGCCACATTTGCATAATCATTCTATCTATCTATCTATCTATCTATCTCCTGTCTATTTATTAATCCATTTATGAACATTTTAATGTAGGTTATATACATCATGCTGCTTGAACACTTATTACTGCCATTTATATTTCCTAAGAACAAGGATAATCACTTATGTAACCACCTTAAATGCAGTTATCAAGTTCAAGAAATGTAACATTGATGTAAAGCTTATAGTCTATGTTCCAATATTGTTATATATCACAAAAATGTCTCTTTGGACCTTTTCTCCTTCCTTATTAGATCTCATCCAGGATTATGTATTGCATTTAATTGTCATTGTCTCTTTAGTTTCTCTTTTTTTTTCTTTCTTTTAATTGTGGGAACATATTTACAATATAAACTTTCTTATCTCAACCACTCCCAAGCATACATTCAGTGGGATTAATCACTCTCACAATATTGTGGTATCTTCACCACCTTCCACTACTAAAACATTCCCATCTCTCCAAACAGAAACCCTACACCCATTATGTATGAACTTCCCATTCTTTCTACCCCCTTCCTCTGGCAACTGATATTCTAAATTCTGTCTCTGTGAGCTTGCATAGTCTCTATTTCCTAGGCTTAAATTTAACTTCCTAAATGTCATTTGCTTTGCTATAAACTTAACTTCAATAGTATAGGCAAACTATGTTTCTTTAGTTCCCCCATCCTCCCACCTTTATGTAGTTCTTGTCACAAACTATATGTTTATAAATTGAGTCCAAAACAATGATTTATCATTATATTTTTTGCACTTGCTTTTTAGCTCCTGTAGTAAGTGAAAAACGGAGTTACAAACCAAAATTACAATAGTTTTGACATTTATATTTACCCATGCTATTACCCTCACCAGAGATCTTTATTTGTTTATTTGGTTTTGATCTATTGTCTATTGTCCTGTCCTTTCAACCTGCAGAATTCTCTTTAGCATCTCCTGTAGGGCTGGTCTAGTGGTGACAAACTCCCAACTTTTGTTTACCTGGGAATGTCTTAATCTCTTCCTAATTTTTTGAAAGACAATTTTGCCAGATACAGAATTCTTGGTTGACATTTTTTGTTTATTTTCACCACTTTAAATATAAATGTCACCCCACTGCCGTCTTGCCTCCATGGTTTCCAATGAGAAATCAGCCTTATTGAGGCTCCCTTTTACATGACACATGGCTCCTCTCTCTCTTGTGGCTTTCAGAATTTTCTCGTTATCTTTGGCATTTGACAGTTTGATTATAATACACTGCTGTGACTTCTGGGAAGATGGTGTACTAGTAAGGCATGGGAATCTCTTCTCCAGAAAAATAGCTAGAGGACAGGCTGAAACAGCCCCAAAAAAGATCTTCTAGGGTTTAGGACAGCAGGGGAAGGCTGCACACCACCCAGAGGAGAGAAGGACAAAGAGGGAAATCATGATGACAGAACCATGAATTGGAACCAGTGTGGCTGCTGCTGCTGCTGCCGGCACCCTCCCCTACACTCTTTAGAATTCTCGGGCCTCTGGGCCTGCGACTACAGACAAAGGGGGCTCCAGGGATCTACCACCCCAGGAAAGGGGAGAGAGAGGGACACAGCCTAAGGCTGACTCAGCTTCTGACCTACCAATTTGTGCTGTGGTGCCACCCAGGCCCTTCCAGGCCAGGTGGGACCACACGGTGGTTTGCCCTGGGAGGTGGCAAAGGACTGAGAAATCCGACCCTCGCAATCTCCCTCTTTTAACCTGGACTAGTTGTTGAGGACTCCACAGGAAAGGGGAGAGAGAGGGACACAGCCTAAGGCTGACTCAGCTTTTGACTCACAAATTTGGTCTGCTGTGTCCCAAGAGCCCTTCCAGGCCAGGTGGGGCTGTGCCATTGTTTGCCTTGGAGCCTGCAAGGGGCTAAAGATATACAACCCTCTGAATCTCCTTCTCTACTAACAGAGACTGATTGTTGAGGACTCAGAAGGGAGTGGAAATATTTCCTAGCTGGGAAAAAGGAGAGGGCTGCCAGAGAAGGCTGGAGAACTGTCTCAGAGAAAGTTTGAATTACAAGACTCCTAGCCTCCAGACAGGAAGCTCTATCACATTGATCTGGTCTGTGTTGCAACAAATACACTCCAACCAGGCATTGAATTGCGAGCTGCCAAAGAGCGCCATCTCCTGGCAGACCAATGAAATGCACACAAGAAAATTAAAAATGAGGAGAGGCTTTTTCTGGCCTCTATGTCCTCCCTGCCCAAGTCTCTAGGAAGCAACTCTACAACCAATTACTGTGTCCAGTGCCCAGTTTTGAGCAACCAGCAGGACAATCCTAACAATCCAGGTAGAGCCAAAAATCAAGGAGCTGTGGTAACTCACAGCCTTCTGCCACTAAATCCCTATAAAAGAGAAAGAAATTGAGCATCCGAGTAAGCTACATCCTAACCAAATGCCTAAACACCAGCAAAAAATTATGAGTCATACTAAGAAAATAGAAGACATGGCCCAAGAAAAGGAATACAGCAAAGCCCAGAAGAGATGCAGAATTTGAGAGAACTAATCAGCGAGATGAGCACAAATTTCCAAAATCAAATTAATGAGTTGAAAGGCAATATAGTTAAAGAGATAAATGACATCAAGAAGACATTGAGCTAACACAAAGAAGAATTTGAAATCCTGAACAGAAAAGTAACAGAGCTTATGCGAATGAAAGACACAGTAGGTGAGATCAAAAACACATTTGAAGCATACAACAGCAGACTCGAAAAGATAGAAGAAAGAATAAGGGATACCAAAGACAGAACAGCTAAAATCGAAGAGAAAAGAACAGAGAGAAAAGAATGGAAAAAATGGAGCAGGGGCTCAGAGAGTTGAATGACAACATGAAACGCAACAACATACGTGTCATGGGAGGTCCAGAAGGAGAAGAGAAGGGAAAAGGGGCAGAAAGAGTATTTGAGGAAATAATAGCTGAAAATTTCCCAACTCTCATGAAAGAAATGAACTTACATGTCCAAGAAGCACACCGTACCCCAATCAGAATAAATCCAAATAGACCCACGCCAAGACACATACTATTCAGAATGTCAAATGTCAAAGATAAAGAGAAAATTCTCAGAGCAGCAAGAGAGAGGCAAACGATCACGTACAAGGGCCGTCCAGTAAGACTTTGCACAGATTTCTCTTCAGAAACCATGGAGGCGAGAAGACAGTGGTATGATACAATTAGGAAACTGAAAGAGAAAAACTGCCAGCCGAGAATTCTTTATCCAGCAAAACTGTCCTTTAAATATGAAGGTGAGTATAAAATATTCACAAACAAACAAACTAAGAGAGTTTGCAAAAAAGAATCCACCTTTGCAGGAAATATTAAAGGAAGCCTTAGAACCTGAAAGAAAAAGACAAGAGAGGG